>VYZQ01052763.1:0-17560 GCA_013400655.1 Mystacornis crossleyi | reverse complement strand
ATTTGTAAATTGTTTCCAGAATTCCCCACATTATATCCATGGGAATAATGTGGGGGTAAATAATCTGAAAATGGAAGTTTAGTGTTTTTTTAATGTTAGATTAGNCTGTGAATTTTCACTCTATACCAACGTCACAGCTCATCTCTCATCCATTCTGCAAAGGCAACACTCAGCTAAGTAACTAACATGCTTTGTTCGGAAATAGGTTCAGTTCAACAAAACTGCTGCCTTGCCATCCCTTTACTAGACACCCTGTCCCCACAGCCAGGGCCGTGCAGCCCATGGTTCACTGCTGAGAGCAGAGCAGTAATGGTGGCCAGGGCAGGACACAGCCACTCTGGTCCTGTCCTCCACACTTACAGCTATGGCCGGGAGCAGGGGCTTTATGTCCCTGTACACATTCAGGAAAAAGAACGAGAATTCCCCCCCATGCCAAGAAGTCTTCAGAGTTGCTTCCCCACCAGTATTTGCTGGCTCTTCCCTGCTACGTGATGGCAACCTCTCTTTGTCTCAAAATTATAAAAGGGAAGGAAAAAACCCCACATCCCCAAGACAACACCGGAGACATTTTCAAAACTAGGAGACTGTCCTTCAGCTACATATGAAAGCCAATGCTGCCCTCAGAGCAACNTCCAGCCTTAATGATTCTATGAAAAGCAATCCAGTTGGCTTACAAAGCAAGAGTGGGGGATGCCAGCATCTTCGATGTAACAGCTCAGACAAATGGGGAGCCTTTCGGGTAGACAGCACAGGCTGAGTAGGGTACAGGNCTTATCCTTGTCTCAGACATGGAATTCTATTCTAGCTGTACAAACATTACCCTTCTTTACCAAAATGTAGTTTACCAGAAATCAGGGTTGTTTGCCAGGATGTACTGTTTTGCAGATCAATTTTACATTTACAGNTATTCAATTAACAAAAATGCTAATGAAAATATTAACTTACTCCCTTTGACAAGTAGAAATATTTTAAATATGAAACCTCTTACTAGCACAATTTTAGATTTTCTGTATTTAAAAAAAGTGCGAGGAAAAATCTACCATGGGAAAATTAGCAATAAGTAAGTAGAAATCATTCTGAGCTGACCTTTCCAAAAGTCTCCCAAGTTCTGAAGCCACTTGCAACCATGCTTTGCTATATATTGATTTCAACCTCCTCAGTTACCTCAATTTAGATTGTATGTGCAAAGTTTGGAGTTTGACATGTTCATCTTCTAAAATGTTTAAGACATTATCACCATACTTTGCTTCATTTCAAAAATCTTCCACTCACCACAGGAAGCAGCTGAACGAAAGCACAATAGGGCACCTGCCCACCCCTAGGAACAGCTGCTCAAATACTATCCTCTAATAAGTACATGATTAGATGGGAAGTTATTTAATTTCCTGATCAGCCTCAAATTTAAGGTGCTACGTAACACAGAACCATCTGCACGAGCTACCATGTGAATGTTTCTGTGAAAAGCATTAATTTTTAACAATATTAAGACTTGCAATTTATCCAAACAACACATACGCCAAACTTAAAACTCCAAGTGTGCTGCCATACTTCCCTAAACTGACATTTCCAATAGAAAAAACTAAAGCAACACTCAGTGTAGCTATGACAACGTAAATCATGACACTATGAAAACTCACTGACTGACTGCATAACTATGGCACGCTGTAATTATGCACATTCTTCAACCAGTCATGATCTTAGCAAACCAACTCTCTCCTTTTAAATTTTCTCACCAAGTCAAAAAGGAGGAAGCATTCAGAGACCTTCATCAACCCCTCCAAAAGCCCTGTGACACAGCTGCCTTCCAGCTGCACAGCCTCCCCACTGACACGTCATGTTCCACTAAAAGATCTAGGTCCTTCCCTGGACAGAAAAGGACTGAATGCACATTTTAAAGCATGACAGAGGAACCAAGATCAATGGAAATTTATGCTGTGATTTTTTGGGCAGCTCAGAGGAACATGAAGTACTGTCCCTGTAAATGCAGAGGTAAGCCATTCTGTGCAGCAGGCAGGAAAACGAGGTAAGTGATTTCACAACTTCCACTTGCAAACCAAGCTGCACCAGGCTCTTTATGCTACAGAAATAAGGAGGAAAGCTAAAAGCTCCTTAATACTTTGTGCTGCAATATAGCACTTAAGATCCATTTTGTTTCTACTGAAGTCAGCAGAACTGTCTTATTTTAAGATTTTTTAAAAAGTGGTGCTTTAGCTGAGCCAGTAATACAAAGTTAGAAGATGATTTTTAACAAAGCCATGCACCTGTGTTCCTCTAATCTTCTGATTTTTTTCTTCTTTGGTTTTCTTTCCTTGCTATAGCTCCCTATCAGCTGGATTCCCAGAGAGAATTTCATTGTCTCAAAACTGATCTTGCATTATTTCCATTATTTGTTATTAACTGGTCTCAATATGAGATGTTTGACCACAGTCACACCTCTTCTTCCGAGCAGCAGCACATTTGCAGCTCTTAAAACTCATCTACACAGTCCATGTACGCCATTTTTTTGTACAATTAATATATTTTTCTTCATTACATGTGAAGAGATCTGCAACAATGCTTGCTGCTTTTCTCACGAGATCACATAGTGAAAAACTTTTTCAAACCTTCAGACTGAAAACACCACAAACTTTTCAGTATTACGGACTTTTTTCCAGCGAGGTCAAGCTTTTAAATAATACTTTTCAGAATCCTTTAGATTACAACTGTTCAGCTGTTTATTTTTCCTCTAGATGCACCTACAGGCCTTGGGAGGACACCAGGAGGTTTCCCATGAACCTAGTGCCTTCTTTACATTGCTCTCTGAAGGTTTGTTGGTTTTCAGTCTACTCAGTGGCAAAAAGCAATACTCCAGTTCTACTTTGCAGCTGAACAATGGCACCTCAACAACTTCACAAAAGCAGAGAAATTCCAAATAACTACTATCAATAACCGTTTAGAAAGAAGTTCTGTAGATTTGTTGTATGAAATGGTAATATCTCAGCATTTTCTGTGAAAGTATTACATTTACCACACAATTTCACCTAAGTTGTAGCTCTGCTATAAACATTTAACTTTCATATGCTTCAAAGAGAATTTTTAAGTGAGCACCACTGCATAGTGGAACTTGACAGAAGTACCCAATGTAACTGAAAAATGCTGTCAGTAAATTATAGATAGTTTGATAGAAATATTATTTAACAGCACTTCAAAAACTTGACTGGGGAACAGACGAGGATCTAGCCTGGCATTACCTCCTAAGGAGGCACACACCACTGCATAAAGCACTGGGCTTTCATCAACAGAGTGCCTGGGTGGCCATATCAAGTTGGAATTTTACATTCATAGTATTTATTTTATGTAATTTCTGGAATGCAGTTTAACACAGAAATCTGTCCGATCTTTTAGTTTTAGTGTGATGTCATTTCATTTGTTTAACAAGATAACAACTTTCAGACAATTAAGCCCTTCATTAAAAAGGTTATGTAAATGAGAGCATTAATATATTCCTTCCATGACATTAACGATAATGCACCTACTAGATTTATAAATAAACTCTGTGCACTCTATGCCTCCTACATCGCCTACCTCCATGTATCAACATTTCAAAGTATCTGGCTTCCACAAAACAAACTGTCACAGGTATTGCAAACATTAACTATACAGAATGTATAAAAGTATTTTATAATGACAGTTTCAAAAAATAAAGTTAGTAAGTCTGAAACTTGTGCCTAAACATACTGTAGTCAACTAAAATCATTTAAACAGGATTGTCTTAAAGGTAAAATGAGAGAAAGCCTAGTTGTAGGGAATGACCCTTGGAATACAAGATGAAATAGTTATTTGCTACATCTTTTGCTACATTTCCTAACAAACCCTGAAGAACTTCCACAAATAACAAGTGTTGAAATGTTGAAATTGTAGAACATGTTGGTAATTGCTCTGTTTCAATCCACTGAAGAAAAGCAATCAAAAATAGCTCTTTGGGAGGGGTTCTGAGATGGAATTACTGAACAGAGTGTACTTTTCATTAAGAGTGACCAACACTGATAATTTTTATATAAAATAATTATCATTATACAGCCTTCTAATATACATGCTGTATCAAGGACAAGTGTAAAAGAACCTTTCAAAGCTTGTTTCTTTTCATTTGCCCCAGACTGCAAAAGACAGCCATTACACTGCTGACCCTATTAAGAAGCGGTTGAATGAAAACCACAGAGAAATTGGAAGCTCGAGCTGATGCTACTGGTGATACCCACAGCAGTCAGGAGGGATGTCTCAAGACCTTACTCCACCCAACTCTTCTCAAAACAAACTCTGAAGGTTAACACTAACGTTTGCTTCCAAAGCTGTGTGTGTTGCAGGCACCTAACAATGAGTAAATAAATTACAGCAACCCACAGTAATTTTCAGAGCTGCAGATTAACCAGTCAAGCAGCCTATGTTTGCATACAGAAGTGATCTATTCAAGGTCTGAGGATGAAGTTCCAGGACAGTCTAAACCAGTCTCCCTATCCCCTAAACAAAAAATCCCCACCCCCTCCTTTGCCTCAGCAGTGATGTCTTTCTCACCCTGAGCAAGCCAGTTTAGGGAGCTAAACTGGACAGGTCTTCTGCACTTTTCATTTTTGGCTATTTAACTTCTTAAACCTGTTCACTGCAGGGTCAGAGAAGTAAAATAATCAGTGAAAAGGCAGCAGAAAGAATATAGTAACCAAGGCAGATCAGTCCCATGCACGGAGAATTACTCCTAAGAAGATGTCATTTCATTCAAACCTGAAAAACAGACAGGGAAAAACACCAACAAAACAACAAAAAACTGTAAAGAACTTGTTTCTTTTATTCTACCAATACAACTTCATTTGAAAAGAAGCTGTATCGAATCTTTAGAACTGACTGTCTCTCGGCATACTAATCAGTCTACTTTAAGGATAGAAAATAGTTCCATAATTCTTTAAAAAAAATATGCTAAGCATACTATCAACAGCAATTAGTTTATTCACAGAAAATATTTTTTATTTCACTAAGTTATGGTTCACATCCAAATGGACAGATAGTTGACTCAAGAACAAAACACTCCCTACATATTTTAGAGTAATCCAGTAAGTTCATTTTTCACTTTCTGACAAACATAAAAAAAAAAAAAGTCGAAATGTCTAAACAGTGAATATTTATATAATTATATAAAAAACTCTTCACACATGCAAATAGTACCCTCTTTTGCTTAGGAAACAGAACTGTAAATTTAGAGAGAGTGAAAAAGTCGAAGATCATTTTTTAGAAAATCATACTGACATACTGCACAAGGGTCCCCTTCAGCTGCAAACACACAGAGATGTATCAGTAAGGACGTGTTTTGGGAAAAGATTAATACAAACTATTGTCCTCTACAAAGAAACAGTAACACCACTTCAACTCTTCAAGTAATTTTCCTTTCTCGTTCTATTTAAGACAACGGTCATGACCTCACTCATAAAGTGTTGTTTGGATTTATATCAAGTCGTTTGAAAGAATGTTTATCTCAAGTTTCATGTATCTGCACTGTCAACTTGAAAATCTCTTTCCTCCCTACCTTAAAAAAAAAACCACACTAAACAAAAACAAAAACACCAGCCTGCAAAAATCTGAACAACGTTTTTCCTCCTCAACTTCCTATCCCATACTGCAGATAAGCCTTACTTATTCACTTATCTTAAATCTTGCTGGAGTGCTGCCATACAATTTTATGGACATGAAGATTTCTGGAGCCTAGTCCTGCTGTACCAAACACTGCAGTGTTACTCCACAGCCAGACCAGCTCTCTCAAAGCATTTGCCTTTGGCTCCTGGAGTAGATTTCGACTTTGCAAATCAATCTCAGCATTCCTTGAGGAGCTCAGAGTTCATCAACTGGCCCTCGTGGTGTCACCACACCAGTGAAATCTCTCACCTGAAGAATCTGGTATGTAATTATGTTCCTCTTGAGCAAAGAAGCTTTGCAAAACAGAGGTGAGTTTTATCATCTCTTTTTGGAAGCCTAAGATTTTGAGAGACTGGTCCAAAATTAGGCCATGAAATTCCACAGAATTAAGGACCACAGAAAATCTCACTATCTTTTCCAGCAGAAGCTGCCTTTCCTAGTCAGATGCTACATTTTTCCTACAGGATTTGTCTCCAAATAACACAGTTGAGGAAGCCAGCATAACAACTTAGGGAAAAACGAATGTAATTCCCCAAACTCTAAACACAAAGAGAGCTCGCAGCTCTGGGGGCAGCCAGTGCCGCAGGTCTGGCAGATTGCAATTTTCTTCACTTATATCAAACTCATTTTTTAAATGCATTTCGTAACACTGAAGAGTGTTCTTTCAACAACATTTGAAGTTTGTTGCAGAAAGTTTCTCTTACAAACAGTAAAGAGGTTAGCAGTTACCACAATCACTTACAAAATTAGTGGTTAGGAAATACTACAATTTATCCCAAAACTTTGAAATCTATTTATTCTTTTTAAGATGACCTGTCTGCATTTGGAGAAAAAGGAGAGAAAAAGATGATAGTTAGTTATTTTTTGACAGTTTGGGTCAAAACTGCTTTTCAAAGACTAGCCTAGTAAAAGTAGCACAGCTTGTACCAAGATGAGCAAAGCGTGTATAAAATCAAAGTAAATTTCACTAAAAGCTTGGCAAAATAGGAAAAATATGAGAAAACATCTGTCACCCAGTATCACCTGATTAAACTTACTGAAACACACAGGGGAAAGAAAAGACAGGAAATATATGTATTTCCTTACTAAAAATATTGAAAAATACTTATTATTATTTCCAGTGTAACATATTCATATTTGTCAAAAAGGCTGAAAACTCAGAAGATAAACACTCAGATAATCATAGCAGAAATGAAGAGTAACACATGTTTGTAACTACTCAAGTAAGGCACATGAAACAAATCCCAGGCCAAAACTCACTTTCAGTAATATAAAGAAATACTGTCTTCCAAGTACACACATATATATATGCAACAAGAAGCACTGTAGACTCCAACCAATGATCTCAAAGAAAAGATGACAGCACCATGGAAAACATTCGATGTTTTTCAGACATTGTCTTTTAGAAAAATAATAAAAAGGTTCTACTGATCTGTTCATATTTAAAGATGTGATAAATCAGTAATTTTAATTCTGTGTTTTTCATCACAGTGGTGCAGTTGCAAATATTCCAGTTATGCTCCAAGTTTCACCTGGATATTCTAGCAGCAGAAAAAAACATCTGGAGTCTGAGAAAAATAAATAAAATCATTACTGGAGCCGGGACATCTGCCCTTTCCTCTTCCTCCAATTACTCCTCCATAAAGCATACAAAACTCACTCCAAAAACAAAACAAAATACCTGAGAAAGAAAGGGTGGAATTCCATGGAAGTAAGTTGAATGTATTATTGAATAACTGAACGCATTACTAAATTTCACATTAAGTAAACTGTTTGGCTTCAAAGCAGTAATGACTAAGCTCACAGAACTACCCAGTAACAGAACACACATTCAAACATTAGTTCTTAGGAATCCACTCAAACAGAGCATATTTTTATTCAGAAATAGACTTCATTTGTCAGCCTCAACTGAAACGGCTCCATGTTGCTCTAAGATGAGAAGAGAGATTAGAACGAAGTGGGTACAACAAGTATCTTACATATCAAAGAGATGACAAGCAAAAATTACACAGTCCTGGCAACAACCACCCAATCCACGGCCCTGTGGACTGAAACAACCTTATGTCTAATTCTGGGCCTGTAAGTAGTCCTACCCACTTAATTGTATTTACTAAAATGTTTCAAGCTAAACATGCATGTAAGGGCTTGCAAAACTGCCCTCTAATAATATTTCTAAAAAACATTTCCCCTACCCCAAAGAGTTTTTCAAAAGACTTTCAGGAATCCATCTCTCTAGGATCCACTCCACTTTCATGATTTTTTAAGTAATAATTTTAAAAATCCATGTCTGGCTATCGAATCTGTTTATCTAGGGGAAAAGAATTCCAACAGCTGAATAAGCTTCCCACTATGACAAAGAAATTTGTATCTTCTTTTTTTTTTGTAAACAGATAATATATTCACGTTTTGACAGCATCTGAACAAGTATAACAATAAAGATTTTTGATTAGCTGTATTTGATTTTTGACATTAGTGCTGTCAAAAAAAAAAGGAAATTGTATGAAAATAACGGGCTAACGCTATTCCCTGGGACCCCCACTTCTCTGAAAGAAAATTTCCTTTGGCTTGTCTGACCAGGAGATCCAGTAATTCATCCTGTCATGGTTCCTGCACTCTAATGGCGAAAAAAATTTTTTTGAACCAGCCTCAATCTATTTTGTGACCAAAACAGAGCTCTGAATTGCTTAATATCAGGCTACAGATAGGCTACAATACATACAAATTGAATGTAAAACTGACTGTAGTGACACTGCAAGTGGCTATTCTCTCTATAAATTGTATTTGGCATAGTTTTCCAACATTTTCAGGCAAAAAAATCAAGAATACCAAATCCAGTTACTGCAGTTAACTACTGGCCTGCTACTTCATGTGAACCTTATGCAGTTCAACAAGGCCAAGTGCCAAGTCATGGACGTGGGCTGGAGCAATCCCCACTATCAAGACAGGCTGGGGGTAAAGGAATTGAGAGCAGAAGAACTTTGGGGTGCTGGTGGATGAGAGGCTGGACGTGACCCAGCCACGTGCCCTTGTGTTGGATCCGGGGGTGTTCTGGTGGAGTGCTACAACCTCCAGAACAGGCTCTAACAGAGAGTTGCCCAGCAGCCACCGGACACACTGGCACAGACACACACCCACACCGGAGAGCTTCTCTGACAGACCGACGGCAAAGAGGCAGGAAGGGTCTTTGTGTGGGATTCCACGGCACAGGTTTGAGCCCCATGCAGGAAGGGCACCAGGGACGAAAGACACTGAACAAGGCAGAGTTCCAGGTTATATACGGGGAAAGCATCGGGGCAGGCGTGGTACATAGGTGGGATTAGGGTACGGGAGCCCATGGGAAAATCTGAGGGAGTGGTGAGGAACAAGGTCCAATGGGAGAGTGGGGAAGGGAGAATTTTCTAATGAAGGAGCAGATAAGGTATAAGGGGGCGCAGAGGCCACCTGGGGAAGCAGAACTGGGATACATTTCCATAACAGAACAGGGCATTCTGGGAAAGGCCTTTTTAGTCACCTTAACCTGGGGAGTTCTCTCGGGGTCTGTCCCTTTAGGGGACTCTCTCATTCCCTGATTGGGATATTTATTGGCTCCCACACCCTTGCAGCCCAGAAAGCCACAATCCTGGGCTGCATTCAAACATTGTGGCCAGCAGACGAGGGAGGGGATTCTGCTGCTCTGCTCGGCTGCGACCCCACCCACAGTGCTGCATCCAGATCTGGGGTCCCCAGCACAGGAAGGACACTGACCAGTTGGAGAGACTCCAGAGCAAGGGCACCAAGATCACCAGAGGGATGGAGCACTTCTCCCATGAGGAAAGACTGAGAGAACTGGTTTTGTTCAGCCTGGAGAAGAGGCTTCAAGGAGACTTTACTGTGACCTTTTAATACTTAAAGGGGGCTAATCGGAAAAACTAAGAGACCTTTCAGCAACGACTGTAGTGACAGGACAAGGGGTAACATTTTTAAACTCAAAGATGGTAGATTTATAATGGACATAAGGAGAAACTCTTTCCAGTGAGGGTGTTGACACACTGGTTGTCCAGAGAGGTTGTGGATGCCCTGTCTCTGGAAAAGTTCAAGGTCAGTTTGGATGGGGCTTTGATCAATCTGGTTTAGTGGACAACATCCCTGCCCCTGGCAGGGGGCTTGGAACTACATGATTTTAAAAGCCCCTTACAAGTCAAACTGTCCTGTAACTCTGAAAGAGTTTGTAATCAGTACTGGAAATGATACACCAATAATCAACTGTTTTCTTAATATGTAAGTGATACCCATCATTAAAAATACTTTTTTCTTTTACCAGCTGTAAAATTAAACATTTATTTTCTGTGGAACCTTCAGAATAATTTTATCTATTATAAATATACCCATCTCTCCATCAAAAACCTAGAAGTAAAACTTTTTTCCTTTAAACAACCTTGTCTCAATGCTGACACTACTGATGTAGTTGATGATGTTGCCCTGATGTGAGGGTATGGAATCAGAAAACACTGCATAAATGTATGGTCAAATTACTATTTATATAATTTAGTTCAGTTAGGTATCAAAGCAGGCTGCAGTGGTATCAGTCTGCTTTGTGTTGGTGTAACAGGACCCATACACTGGAGATACAGCAATAGTAACACGGCACTAAGAACAACTTTTAGCTGATCACTGGCAGCTAACAACCGAAATTAGTCATTTTGGCATTTCTTATGTTGATGGATTCCACTATTTCCAGAAGAAAATATGAGCCAGTATTTATCCTTAAAACAAGCATGTTTACTCACAGAATCCTGCTTTTTTCTAAAAGAACAGATTAAAGCAATAGACTACAACACAAAACCCCCATTTACGTTACCTAAATTCAAACAGGCAAATACTAATGGGAATTGACTTCTTACTAGTTTTTTTTTAAAAGAAACCCTTTCCAGTTTCTACAACTTTCCCTGTACACAGACTAGTAAAAATGTGGTATTACCCCTCCAAGCGATAGCAGAATTTGTTTCATTCTTTTACTTGAGTTCTCTTTTCTCCTGAGTTTATATTAGCATATTCGAGCTGAACTGAAGTTCTCTGCAATCTGAAAGTAGCTACAGTACTTGTAGAGCAGCACACAGAATTTTTTTCTTGGCCTCATGCTCTCTTCAAAGTTTCATCACTGACACTGTGGTAGGACATGCAGATGATGGCCTGCATTCAGAAAAAGCAGGCTGCATATTTTAATCAATAAACACACCATCCATTTGGAACCTAGTTCTTCGAAGAGAGGAGATATGCTGTGGGGTTTTTAGTTTGCTTTGGACAGGTTCAGGATTGTGGGTTGTTTGGAGTTTTTTATGTTATTGTGATAGTTCATAGGCTCATAGAATATGCTGAGTTGGAAGGGACCCACAAGGATCATTGAGTTCAACTTCGGGCCCTGCACAGGGCACCCCAAGAAGCCCACCATGTGCCTGAGAGCATTGTTCAAATGCTTCTTGAGCTCTGTCAGGCCAGTGCTGTGACCACCTCCCTCGGGAGCCTGTTCCAGTGCCCAACCAGCCTCTGGATGAAAAACTTCTTCCCAATACCCAACCTAAACCTCTGACTCAGCTTCATGCTGCTTCTTAAAGTCCTTTCACTGGCCATGAGAGTGAAAAGATCAGCGTCTGTCCCTCCTCGTCCCCTCAGGAAGAAGTTATAACTGCAGTGAGGTCTCTCCTCGGTCTCCTGTTCTCCAGGCTGAACAGACCAAGTAACCTCAGCAGCTCCTCACACAGCTTCCCCTCATCACCCTTCACCATCCTCGTGGCCTTCCTTTGGACACACTTAATAGTTCAATATCCTTCTTATATTGTGGCACCCAAAACTGCCCTCAGCACTCGAGGTGAGGCTGCCCCCATGCAGAGCAGAGCGGGACAATCCCCTCCCTTGCCCGGCTGGCCATGCTGTGCCTGATGCCCCCAGGGCAGGGCTGGCCCTCCTGGCTGCCAGGGCACTGCTGACTCAGGTTCAACCTGCCAGTGACCAGGACCCCCAGGGCCCTTTCCCCAGCACTGCTCTCCAGCCTCTCATTCCCCAGTCTTTACACACAACTGGGATTGTCCCATCCCAGGTACAGAATCCAGCACTCGTTAATACAGTTGGTGATTGTTCTGCAAACCCGCCAGGATTAACTGAGAAAATGATTCAGGCTAGTTTTAATCCAGGTTAGGTACTCAAGGTTAATTCACAACACACCAGCACAAATATTGTGTCACCACCAAGGTGGTGCCCCAGGGAAGTAGGTGGAGCTACTGCTTTAACTGATAGTGAAACTATTTCTGTTAGCTATTTGCTTTTAAATGGATTAATACAACTACTAACGGAGAAAGACACAGGTTAAAAAATTTCTGAGATCACTGAGGCTCAGTTTCTCATACTGAAAAACTTCTCTGTTCTTCAGATTTCTGAACACTTATTGTTCTAATATTAAAAGCTGCTTGTTATCTTCATCCAACACTGTACAATTTTATTGGTTCATTTACAAATTCTTCCAAGACAGACGTATTTTTGTTAAATACGTAAAAATTTGATTGGTACTACCCTTAATGACTGAAGCCCTTAAACAAATACAAAAATATACATACCTTTAAAACAAAAATCGAAATCTAGACTATTAAAGAATAATCCAGAAAACCTTATTCCAATTATCAAGACTACCAGAAGAATTGACCATGTCCACTCGTCTTCTAAATGTGCTAGTCTTAAGGCAGAAAAGTTAAGTATATGCCATTAATAATAATTATTGCACATATATCTGAGAACACATCTGTCCTCTACTGTGCCCATCTTTTCCAAAATAAAAGGGCCACCCTCTCTGTTGTAACTTCCTTCAGAGCATTATATACTACCTGAGAATATTTAAGCTTGTCTTAATTACTGCTGCATTTACATCCACATCGCAGACCCCACTGTCTGACCCAAGCACAGTACTCGCCTATTTATTAACTTCGTATCTGCAACAAAATCTCATCTCTTTCTGCTTCTAGAAGCAATTCAGAAACAGGTACAGCATCCTACAGCATTTTTAGGCTTTCCTCATCCCCCATGGATGTTCTAACATCTTTGTCCATAGGGGATGGAGATCTTCACAAAGGAACCCACATCCTCAGGAAGTCTGGTCTCCATCTGGTGATGAAGTACCTTTAATCTTCACAATGGCAGGACTATTTCACAGCCTTTTCAAGGTAAAGTTATTACAAGCAAAGGCTCCTGGGCACTGTAAAACTTGAACCAGATAAAAAATATTCTTCCCAATTGATAATAGCTCCGCAAGGTAGTGGCACTATCTTCATATATGCAGGCAATGAAATCCTGCCTTTTCACCCTGTCATTTAACAGAAGATATGCCGGACTGCCTTCACTGAGACAGCAAAATTAAAATTCTATCAGAATTTGTTTGCAAACTGATATTAAAAATATCAGCTGAGATTATGGTAGCAAAAAAGAAATTTTAAAATAGAAGAACTTTTTTCAGTTTATTTATCTTGTGTTTATTCCACCTTGATCGCTTTCCTTTTTTTGAGCAAATATATCTTTGAAATACCAAGAATTAAAAAAAACCCCAACTGTTAAATAAAAATATGTGAAGAAATTCAGAGTAGGTGAATATCCTTAATTACTTGGGAAAACAAAGCAAAACAGAAAATAGATTTCAAATTCCTCATGGTTTTATAAGTGGAAAACAGTTTTCCCACAGACAGTAACTCGATGTTTCCTAAATTTTCCTTCAGCTTTGGCAACAGGTGATTCTTATACGGAAAGGCAAGAAAATACCTGTGTAAGACCTGAGCAGATTAATCCCCACAAGAGTCATCTGTATCAGTTGCTTCCGCAAGGAATCAAATTTTTTACATTTGAAGAAAAAACTTGTGCATCAAGACCATTAAGGTCAGAAGAAGCACGTGCACTTGGCTAAAGATTGTGGGGAAGAAAAGAATTTACATATGTCTCTTGTAGGAGTATTTCTGCACACATCCTATATGAATATACACAGGTGGAGAGCACACAACCATGACCTAAACAGCAACAGGACAGCCACAACAGCGTGGCACTACCCAACAGCAAGCAGAGATCACTACCAGCTCTCTACTAAAGCAGAATTTACATCTGGGGATACAAAGTCCTTTTATCAACAAAAAACAGTTTAACAGCTTTACTGCACATTGAGTAGGTAAGAGCATGACCCTGGTGCTTCAGGCCATTCTAGACAAATTGCGTCCCCAACTGATTTGAGTTTCTTGTCATTCCTGATTACACTACGTGGAAAATGTGCATACAACTACCTACAGACACCGCACTGTCAAAGGGAGTTCGGACACACAAAGAAATTGATGATTGAATAGCGATACATTCATTTACTCAAAGACCAGCATTTTCAGAAATAACATGAGGTAATTGGTGCTGCTGTTGTTTCACTTGCTGCTGCAGATGTGGCCTTGGAAACCATCATTCACCCTGAGTACAGGCAAGGTTCATTTTAAGCCTAAACCGCTGATTATTCTGCTGGTTTTGACTTCAATCAGAGAATCACAGAAGGATTCACAGAATATTCTGAGTTGAAAGGGTATTCTGTGAATCCTTTTGTGAAACAACAGCAGCACTGGAACCTCTGTGTAAGGCCTCCAGACCCCTCGCTGTAACCACAACAATGCTTTTGGACAACCTTGGGCCAGCAACTTCCCACTAGGGACAGGGCAATACCACACCAGCTACAGAGCAGAACCCTGACAGTCTGAGTTACTGTTATTAGACACAAATTATAGACTACAGTGATCTTTTACCACAATAATGACATTTTCATTACTTTTTTACACGCAATCAAACACAAAGAAGAAAAAGATGTTATGCTTCTCTCCTGATCCATATGTGCTTTCAGCATCAGTGACCCTATGACATTACAGCTTCAAGCACATTTGTTGCTCCCCTACTTCCATTTTAGAGGACAACTGACCCAACAGTGCTAAGATTTTACACGAGAAAAAAAATCAAGGCGTGAAGGCAGTAAAATCAATAATTCCACAATTCAGAAATTTAGCCTGTGTATAGACCCAAGAACAATTCCCATGTGCCAAGAAAGGAGTCCAATTACACAGCAGCCTCTTCTGATAGCTATGCTTTAAAAGTTAAGCTTGAAATCAAAATAGTTCTGCCTTGGAATAAAATATGTCTAAGACTTTTCTTCAGTCATGCTTCCTGCATACTCTAAAAAGGCACAACAGCCATTCCTCTCCCCTGTGACATTCCGTATCCATTTGATGAAACACACTGATAAATAGAAATCACTTCAGTGTACATTTACTTGGCTTTGATTTAATAAACAGTACTTTGCAAGTATACAGCAATTTTACTAATGCCCATCTGTCTGTAAGACACACTGCACATCTTCCCTCATAAATTTAGACAGTGTGATTTCAAAACATGAATACCATATTACCATATGTACTTTTACCCAACCTATACTAAATATACTTTCAGTAATACAGCATAAGCAAAACAGTCCATTCTATGTAGAAAATGTCAAATAAACACTACAGTTGGGCTCAATTCTGTCTCTGATTTTCTGATTCAGTGAAGTCCTGCAGCAGAGCCATATAAAATAAATCCATCTAGGAACTTCTTTATAATGAACAATGTCATACCTTACAAAATTTTTAAAGTTATATTTTCCATTTTATATCTGTCAAAATTTGCCAAAGATGTTTTCCCAGGTAGAGAGGGGACACTGGGGACTTCTGGCACTTAAGAAACACTGCAAGGCACATGTGGGAACAAATACTGGTATCTCTTCTGAAAAAATGAGAGCACTGAAATAGTTTATTTTGACACTTAAATTGCCTTTCTTCAGAGGCAGCCAACCATTAAAATAGATGAAGTGATTCACACCTCATGGTGCTACTGTTTCAGGCTTCTATGCACATGAACCATTCTTCATCATAGCATCCATATTTAGAGGTTTTCTTCATAATATTAACAGAAACAATTTCTAAAACAGAGAACTAGCTGGATGTCTATGATTAAAAGCAATTGCCAACACAGTATTTTTTCAGGAGATGTAGCTTATATTAGTGTATTTATTATTTATCTTCTAATTCAAGCTTAAAATATTCCTGACACAGAACACTGCATGCATACAAAACAGTGTTCGTGCTGCTTCATTTGCTGTTATATTCAGTTTTACCAGCAGAATTTTGATCAACGGAGTTCTGCTGCTTCCCACTGTCACTGGCAACACTGCCACATTTGCAGAGTCAAGAAAAATCCCTCAGTTCTGGGAAGATGACAAGTGGGGAGTAAGGAAAATAACTTAAAAATACAATAAAAAAGAAGCACATTCCATATAACTAAACTAATAATGAAAAATGAACTTGAAAGTGACTAAAAATAATGGCTTTAGAAAACTTAAAAATTTATTAATATGATTTTTTTTAATGCAGCTATTTTTAGCTTTCCCTATCAGATCTATAGCTCAGTTCAGGAGCTTGTAATACCAGCATGGATGCAAATCTTAAATTTTTTTCTCTGTGAGCACAAAATAAGTAATTCAGTTAAACTTAACATAGAATATTTAAATTAATAGCAGCAGCTGCAATACAATAATAAACTGTCAGTACCTCCTTGCCAGATGAGTAATTCAAGTAGTTATTCTCAGCCACTTTTCATATAAAAGAACATAAAAAAAAAGAGGGGGGTGTATTTTCTAATCCAGATTTTTACACCCTGAAGAGGTCATTAAATTGAACAGGCCAAGAAATAAAAACTGTGGCTTAATGCCTAAGTGGGCTAACTCTTACTGTTGGAGGAGGAAGTCCCGAGATGTTCACTAAAGGAAACAGATTGTGCATGCATACCCCTGGCATTAGAAAGGTTTTCATCGCTCACTAAACCAACAGCTTCCAACATGGTATTATTTCCTGCTCTTCTCCATTTTCCTGAACTAATAGAAGGAATGATTCTATTCCTAAATTGAGGGACTTCATGGTTATTCTATCACAGAAGTTTAAAATTCCACCAAAAAAAACATAATTCAGAAGTCAGGCATAGTTATAAAATTGAGCTAAGAGGTGGAACCAGTATTAAGTAACTCCCTAAGATCTTTTATCTATTTACTGCAGCTTGTTTCCAATGGCTTTAGCTGCACATTATATCATAATATAGCCTTCCATATATAGCAGATGGTGATAAAAGTCATCTACAAACAAAAATCTGTGTCCTAAACACACAACAAATGACAAGGCTTGTCTCCCTAATCTTGCACTTAACGTAATCAGCACTAAACTGAAAACAGATACCAGAACAAACCAGTTCCAGAAACCACAAGGAAAACCAGTTTAAAATTATTTTCTGTATGAAATAGAATATTTCCATACCATTGGCAAGCCAAACATTCGGATACCCCTCAACCTGTGCTATTTTTGTTTTTAGAGCATAATCACTTTGAAAGTATGCACATGCACACTACTGTGAATTTATCAATGCAGCACTTTTCATTTCAAACAAAAGAAAAATAAAGAGGGTCAATCAAGTTGTACAGTAGCAACAAACACAAGCAGATTTCCAAATTCACAGCTCATTCAATAAAGAGTAATTTCCAAAGAACACCCAAAAATCCTTCACTCTATATATATTCCATGCTAGGGTAAATCTATGCTGTTGAAAGAGCAGTGTTTGATATTTAATCAACAATTAAGTACAGACTTTGGATGACTACCTATAACAGCAGTGACATGGACAAAGAACAATGATGTGTTAACAGCTTTTAAATAGTAATCAAGCTTTTAGTTAAACTTTAAATAGCATTTGGAAGAAAGTGTGGAATTCCAGCATTTTTTCTTCTAGTTATTTATTTATTTGGTAACAGTAATAGTCAACATTATGTGTTTTGAGATTTAAAAAAAAAAGT
>VYZQ01052762.1:112041-131829 GCA_013400655.1 Mystacornis crossleyi | reverse complement strand
CGCAGCGCTCCGGGCCCCGCGGGCGGAGCCCTCAGCCCGCCCGGCTCCGCCGCTTCTCCCCGCTCTGCGCCTCCGCTCCCCGCCGCCCTGCCCGGCTCCAGCCTCCGCCCGCCGCGAGGTGAGTCCGCCCGGTCCTTCCTCATCCTCCCCCGCCGCCCGGGGAACGCCCGCGGGATGCGCCCCTCCGCCGCAGCCGCCCGGGCACGGCGTGCGCTTGTGACCCCAGCGCGACCCCGACCACAAGGGAAGCTGTTAGATGGGTCTTAAGGAATTTCCCAGGTAAAACGCACCAGAAAACCCCACAAACAAGAAAATAATAAAAAAGCCCAATTATGTTAGCTTGGCTTTATTAATTGCCCAATTGAAAATGAGCTTCAAATGACGTGTGACGGAGACGAGAGGGTTTGGGAAGGAGAGCGAGCACTGAGGGACTTTTTAAAGAGTCGGAGGAATTCATCTTCATTGTGGAGGAAATTAAATGTTTCTGGTGGTTTGTTGTTTTTGTCTTTTTGTGTTGTTATGGTTTGAGGGTTTTTGTTTGTTTATTTGTTCATTTCCCAGTAAGTCACCAACAGACATTTTATGAAGTTAGCCACAGCTCAACACTCTGTTTGAAAATATTTTTGTTTCAGAGTGGATAAAACACCAGGAGTGCAGTAAACATTTTAAACTTAAAACTGCAACAGATACAGTAAATCACGTGTTTGCGTGTTGGAGCAGGAATCCTGAAGCAAGTTCAGTCCCCAGAGCAAGTTCACCTTAGGACAGTTCCCAGAGCATCTTTGGCTTTTGCAAGGCAGTTTTTATGTTTCACTGTATTTTCCCTATGGCACATAGATCTCAGTACTGGCTGGTAGGTAAAGCTGGCCACATTTTAGGCCCCCAGCTTGTGCCAAATCCAGGAGGTGAGAAAAACTAAGGTGCATGGCTGAGATCCTTGGCAGTGGATGGAAACAAAAGATAAATCCAAGTGAGACTCTTCTCCTCCAGATCTAATTCTGGAGGTGGTTTGCCCTCTCTGATGGTAATAGAGGGAACCAGCACCCTAATACANTGTTTTACAGCCATTGTTTGCTGAAGTATATTGGTCCCCAGTTCAGGGAAATTTTTCTGTCCTACCTTTGCACAGCTATAATTTATTTTGCTGTTATAACAGTCCAACCTTCATAAAAGAGATATTGCTCAGTACTTACAGTAACAACTCTACTAATAAGCCTGATACAGGCAAAAGTTTTCAGTGAGAGAGTCACTATTGAAACTTTGATCTCAACTGGAGACTCCAAAAACAAACTCCTCAGGTTTCAAATTTACTGGCAGTCTGACACATCACTGCCATAAACACAAGGACAAAGAGAAGAGATTTTTTTTTATATGTCCGCATATAGAAGGATATTAATTATAAATAATGAGTTGTGACTGCCTGCAGAGCAGCTGTGGTTCTTTTAATGAATAGTCTTCCAATGGCTGAAATAAAATGTCAAGACTGGTGGAGATTTGCAATTGGAAAAGCTATATAAGCTATTTATAAAAGCAAATCTACTGTAAAGAAAATACTTGCTAAATGTTTCTGGCTTCTGTAGTGCAGCTGTACACTGAGTTCCTTAGTAAAATATCTATCCTCGTCACTGGTATAGTCTCCCAGAAGTAACTCGATTTAGAGTTAGATTTGATTTAGATTAGAGTTCTCTCTCCTGAAGCTGTAGAATTTCTTTGTCTTTTCTATAAAAATATACCCAACAATATCAGCCATGCTGATGTTTTCTAAGACATTCATTATACAGTGGCAGGACTTATATTTGATTTTCTTATACTTGATTTTCTTATACTTGATTTCCCCCAGGATGATAGGAAGGTATCAGGACAAAATAGCTTTATGAACCAAATCTGTTTCAATACTCTAAAATTTTGCTGAGACTAACCCAACGCATACGAAACTATATCATTTTAGGTAAGCTGACATATTTCTGCAAAATTGCAGCAAGGTGAAATTGAGGTGCCTCAGCAATAAATAAAAGAGCAACAAAGGCTGCAGCGTGACCTTCCCAGCGCCGCGGGAGCCGGGCAGGGCGAGCCGGGCCGGCCTGGGCGCTCCGGGCAGGGGCAGCGCNTTTTTGTTTGTTTATTTGTTCATTTCCCAGTAAGTCACCAACAGACATTTTATGAAGTTAGCCACAGCTCAACACTCTGTTTGAAAATATTTTTGTTTCAAAGTGGATAAAACACCAGGAGTGCAGTAAACATTTTAAACTTAAAACTGCAACAGATACAGTAAATCACGTGTTTGCGTGTTGGAGCAGGAATCCTGAAGCAAGTTCAGTCCCCAGAGCAAGTTCACCTTAGGACAGTTCCCAGAGCATCTTTGGCTTTTGCAAGGCAGTTTTTATGTTTCACTGTATTTTCCCTATGGCACATAGATCTCAGTACTGGCTGGTAGGTAAAGCTGGCCACATTTTAGGCCCCCAGCTTGTGCCAAATCCAGGAGGTGAGAAAAACTAAGGTGCATGGCTGAGATCCTTGGCAGTGGATGGAAACAAAAGATAAATCCAAGTGAGACTCTTCTCCTCCAGATCTAATTCTGGAGGTGGTTTGCCCTCTCTGATGGTAATAGAGGGAACCAGCACCCTAATACAGATGCTGCAGTTAGATGTCCTCAGTTGGGTCACATCTAGCTCAGCTGTCATCACGCCATGTCCTTGTCTTCTGCAGACAGTGGTTATTGATGGTGCACAAAGTACCTCCCAGTCTGACAGATGTCAAAGAGAGGACACCTGTCAGCTGGAGAGAGCTGTAGCTGTCTCATTTCTAGACAGTAAATAGAATGAAGAGAAAGTAAAACCTTCCATTCCGGTCTGTTTATTTTTTTAGTATTATTATTTCTTTTTTACTTCCCAGCTGAGTTCATAAACTCAGTTACTGTAGCTGTTACAGAAATATTAGCTGGTTACTGGTGGGATGGGAGGTGGCCCTCAGTCTGTATGGGAGGGATGTGGTCTCATTCAAGATGTGGTTCACAAAATGGAAAAGTTTATGTAAAGGGAGTTGCCTCTGTTCCGCTCTTTTTTGAACAAGTGCCCACATTACAAACACCACCACAGCCTGCAGTATTAGCAGAGAGATTAAGAAATTGGCTGATCCCAGCTATTCTTTCCAAACATCCTTGTGCTCTGAAATGTAACAGTCCTGCTCAGTGAGTGTAACTCAGTGAGAAGGTGGCCTGCCTGCACTTCCACATCTTCTGTGTGTAAAAGAGTTTTACTACTTGCTTAATTTTTGGTATTAGAATATTCAGTATTAGGTTAAAAGATTTCTTCTTCCTTAAACTCCTTTAATAGATTTTTGCATAATTAAGGCATAGAGAGAGGCATCCCATCATCAAGTTTTAAAGGACCTATTCAAGTTCCCTGTAAATCAAGATTGTGTCACACCAAGGGGATGGAGGAAGAGGGAACAGTTCTGTGACAAAGCCAATTTAATACAGACATATCTGTGTAAAGCAGGAACTGGCAGGAGTAAGTGCCTCAGAATCTAAGCTTGTTAGTTAATTAAGTTATTAGCAAACTTTTGAAGTAAGCTGTACTCTCAGGAAATGAAATCACTGTAAAAAAATAGCATGATAGTCATCTCGCTTCTTTACATGATTTAAAGAAACTATAGTCTCCTTTCACTAATGTCCACACACAGTGCAACTGGAAAGTTTGTCCCAGTTTACTTTCAGCGTGGATCTTTTCTGGCATTAATTACAGCCTAGAATTGCTCCCTTCATTAATTTTATCATAGTCTTTGTGCAATTTATTTTGAAATTAATTATTATTTAAATGCATATGATCATACTGGTTTAAGGGTACTATTCAGAGCATTTTAGAGAATGGAAAAAAAGATCTTAATCTAAAACTTTTCCAGATAGCGAATCACAAAGATAGTATTTTTTGTTTGTTCTGAGTGCATCCTCTGCTAGTCCAACATATTTACACACGCCAATAGCTATTGGTAATACCATATGTATCTAATGTAGTATTGCTTTTCTTGTTTACTTTCCAGACAGACATGTCAGAGCTGTGAAGGCCATTTATCATTATATTTCCCTTTCTTCAACTAAGTCCTGTTCCACTTGTTCTAATTCCAAACCTGACTGTGTACACACTGATAAGACAAAATGAAATTCAGTGATACTTTGAGGTTGTGATGCTTTCAGTGATACTTTATATTTTCTTCAACAAACACAACCAGTGGTACAGCACAGATGACACTGCAGCCAAAAAGATATGAGCAATGGGAGTGGAACAGCTGCTGTCTCAAAACCACTTGTATGATGTTATCTAAAGAAGAATGACCTGTTGGAAATTTGCCAGGTGCTGGTTCTAGATCCCATTGTAAATATCAGCTCTCCTGCTTTTAAGGTGGCATCCAGAAACATGCTGGGCAGCAACAATGGTAATAATAGTAACAATGATAGATGTCCTTTCTGTTTTCCTAAAGGTCAGATACCACTGCCATTTTCTAGACAGACATATATTTCTCCTCAGATTGAATTATTGTTTGTCCTTCTGTCACAGTTATGAAAAGTAAAGCCAAACCAACTAAGTATGGAAGGTAGAGCCAGTACAAATTAACACTCTCATGGCAATATTTCCTTTCTATTGCTTCCCTAAGCAATAGTTCTATTGCTTGTATACATTTCATAAATGTTACCAAGTGTGCATGATATTACAGCTCTCTGGTAAATGGAGACAGGATATTAGACATAAACACGGAAGTCACACAGCACTGGAAAGAACTGCCAGGCATGCTCCGGCCAGAGGAAGGAACCAACTGATACTGAAAACAACTGCTGAAATCAGTATCTAGCTATACACATTTCAGGCATGAGTAGCATTCAGAGTCATGTGAAAAAAGACGTCATGGTATTTTGGAGAAAGGTACATCAAGGAAATATTAAAGCCACTTCAAAGAATTTAAGGTAACAATTATTTTCTCTTTTATTTTAACAATATTTTTCAATTAAGCTTATATCAGAATAAATCAAAAAATATCTTTGACAGAGTCAGGAGAGATTGGATGGATTGGATGGATGAACTAGACTTCCAAAATACTGGTCTGGATGCCAGCACATGCCAAGAACGGAAACAAGAAAACATAAAATTATGTGACTGCAAAAAAAAGGTGCCAGCACACCTAGGGAGGTCATAATTTAGCTGTCTGGTTTCCAAGAACACACATTTGAGTAGCACATGGTTTCTTGTTTCAAGACAGGCATCAAAGTAGCAGTTCTGATATATTAGCAGACAGGCAGACCAAGGATGTCAATAAATGCAGCCGTCTTTCATGAAATGCTTTTCTCAAATGTGGCACGTTGATTAACCTGCTAATTAAAAGTGAATGTATGGAGCGACAGTTATCACAGTCCTGTCTGCCCCTCAGCTCTGCCATTGCTGTCGCTGGCAGAGCACCCCGCAGCACATACTGTTCAAACTGACAGAAGGAGTTTTTCTGGCATGGTTACACCACCTCCCTAAGTGATGTAAGTTGAGCCAATATAAGCTCTCTCCTTCTGGCAAAGCTACGTCCACACCATGAGTTCTGCAAATATAGCAATATCTGCTGGGGACGTGAATTTTTCACACCGGCAACTGACATAGCAGTGTTGGCAAAACATTATAATTTGGAACAGGCCGGGGAAAAAAATGCATTTATCACCCCATCCTCAGCCATTTGCAATGCGTTAAAGAGTCCTAAATACTTAAATTTCTCTTAATGGTTTTACTTTGCAGACAGAAGTTCTTATTTCAGTGAGAAGGGACAGTGTGTTGTTACTTTTATTAAAAATGCACTGCTTTCTATTCTTAGTGACTTTTGTCACAGGTGTCTCATAGTTTTGCTGATGGCATCTACAGTATTTATAAAATATGCAAATAACTCAATACAGTTTTACTGTTCTACAGAAGCGTAATGCTTCCAGTGACACACTGAATCTTCTGTTGGGCTGCAGTCTGGGTCTCCCATCCTCAGTCATTCTAGGCTGGAAATACAGTGTGCACAACCATGGTACCTGGCACTGCACCATCTAACTCTGTGTGTGTCCTCCTTCTCAGAGTTATGGTCAGCACCTGCAGTGACAAAAAAATGGGATTTTTTTCGAAAGAAAGTAATTTTACTGTAAGTAATCTTATTGAAGTGGGTGAAGAAGCAAGTTGTTTATACAACACAAACCAGACTGACTTGTGCAAAGCTCAGGTAGGCACCTTCAGTCTGGAAAAAATTCAGCTGTCTCCTTGCAGTCTCTAATTGTCTCATCACTAGTCATTCCCAATTTCCACAAAACACCAGGAGCAGGGAGGCAAATGTGAATGCTTGCATTCGCATTTCCCTTTCTGCAGCATCAAAGGTCACCACTGCCTTGCTGGGGGTTACCATCTCTCCCCTGGGCTAGATGAGATGGAGCTGGAAGGATTGTCTAGCCCATGTCAGCCAGAAAGAGAGAGCTAAGCAATAATTCACTGTTTAAACAGCCTTTAAGAAAGTTGGGTCATTTTAATGTGCTAGTGATTTTTATTGCTAGCGATTCTAGCAATAGTTCAGCCAGAAAATCAGGAGTGGGAGGGTGTGCACAACCTCTAGGAAGAGGGTGGTGACAAGTATCTGGCTGAGGGCTGCATATGGAAACCACTTCTAGTGGCACAGCAGCAGCCAAAGAAGTATGACTATACTGACTGTTAGCACTGCTGGCAGCTTGCTACTGGCTTTATCTGGATAGAAGTCCTCTAGATCCCTCACTCAAAAAATGCCTATCACTGTAAAAATGAGGAAGGGAGTGGAATTTCTAATATTCATGGGGTATCTTGTATCTATCACAAAAAAAAAAAAAAGAGAAGGAAAGAAACTTTCTTAATCAAAAGGAATAAAGTAAGGGCAAATGTAGGCAGGAGATCAAAAGCCATCTCTGCCAGTGAAATCCATCAGCCTTGAAGTTATCTCCCAAGAGAACTGAAGACATTCCCATTGCTTGAGATATTTAAAACTAGGTTAGACAAAACACTAGGAAGTGTACAATGGAGGACAACCCATAATCAGCAGGGAAAGGGATTAAATAGTCTTAATAAGCCTTTAACATAGATTCTGTGATTTCAGTGCCAAGACTTCACATGTCCCTCTGCTCTGCCTCCTCCCTGCAGCTGCCATAATGGGAGATTATGAAATCACTGTAAATGTGAGCAATTAACTATTCTAATAGAATTTGATAATGAAATGAAATTAAACCCTTTTATTCCTCTAAGTCTCAACTCAGACTTCTTTTACAGTGGATTTAAGTTGACTTCTAAGTAGAGCTATTGCAATCTTCTGGTACAGAGATTTAGTGTGATGTGTTTCTAATAATTGCTCTGGGTTTCAGGCAATGGTTTTGTTTTTATTTAAATCGATCCTTTTTTTCCCCCTAAATTTCAAAAATCCTAAGTAGTTTATCTAAAAATCCCATCTTTTACTTCTGTGTTTAATCACTCATCATTATTATCCCACATCCTCCTAAATTTTTAGTCCTTCGGGAGCACAGGGGTGCCAAGAGTTTCATCTTAGTAAATCAATAGGTAAAAGAGGTACTTTGTAGCATAA
The DNA here is from genome assembly GCA_013400655.1 of Mystacornis crossleyi. Classification (NCBI taxonomy): domain Eukaryota; kingdom Metazoa; phylum Chordata; class Aves; order Passeriformes; family Timaliidae; genus Mystacornis; species Mystacornis crossleyi. The sequence continues at coordinate 124,224 of VYZQ01052762.1, read as the reverse complement.
AGATGAGTTAGTATTTATAGCTCAGTTCTGTAAATGTTAGGTCACTGTCGAAGTATTCAGATCAACAATGTATGTTTATAAACACTAAGAAGAATGTATTGTTTCACAAATACCACCGTTTGCTATGATATCTGGTAGATTTTTCACATTTCCTGTTGTGTCGGTTTGATAGTATGTCCTTAGGTCCAGATGACTGCTTGAATCATGTTCACACTGGAACACGGGGTATTTTGTTTAGTTTTACCAGGGAAGATGCCAGTACTGTGGTTTAGAGAGGTCCTACCAGTGGAGACAGCTCAGCGAAATCAAGCTTTGTGCTTAAGGTAAAATGAGTTACAATGACTTGCAACTGACAACTTTTGAAGTACTTTGTTCACGCTCTGATGGAATTCCTGTGAAGAATTGCTTTGTATGTATACATCCAAAAAGCCAAAGTCACATTGCAAATTAATTAATTTTAAATAACATGTGACATTCTGTGGTTTCTTTGTGTAATTTTGCATGGGAAATATTGTACCCATAAATCACTGCTAGTCAGTTTTGGTCTTTTGCATATTTAACAAATTCTATAAGTAATACATGAAGTTCAACTTGGGTATAAAACTGTCTTCAAACAGCTGGGAATTCATAGCTAGAATAAGAATCTTATGAAAAAAAATGTTGTTTAAATCAGAAAAATGGTGATTTATAAATGGCTTTTTAACAGAGAGGTTATTACTGTTCCGTGGAGTTACAGCTGGTAATGTGAATGATAGATGTGGCAGTAGGGAAGGAATATGATGATTGAAAAGTGGGGTCCATTTTCTTTTTCACACCCAAGTGATGCTTACAGAGGCATATTCTCTTTTGTGCCATCATTTTCAGTGGGACTGAGCAAATGGTTACCTGCAAAACCTTGAAGTGGTACACACATAAATCTAGAAGAAGCCTTGACCGTAATTTCAAGATCCAGATTGAATTTTCAGTACATAACATCATTAGGAAGAAGGCTTTGTGCTAGGTAATTGATTTTTTTAATGTCTTGAGAATGAATTTTCACCAGGAAAAATTATGGTAGCCTTTTTACAAATGAAGTAAACAACTATATTACCTTGTGGGAGGTGGACCCTGACATACCTATTCATCTTAAGAGGATTCATTCTTATCAAACTACTGCAATTTTAGCCTAACTTTTTGGATGACAAAGCATTGCTCAAAGGTTGTGAGGAACTTCTTTTATGTTACTTGCCAATATTTTATTATTATTGATCTGAAATAGAAATAAAGGTCAGTGAATTTAGAGCAAGGATGAATTTGGCCTTCAAACTGCGTCTATAACAATATGATTAGCAGCCTATTTTTCCCTTGCACCTTAAAACGCAGTATAGATTGATATATTGGCAGTTGTTTTTAATTTTCCTCATCCTATTCTTTTGATAATGAGAAAAAGGAACACATGGCTTATACTTACTCTAGTAAATTTTAAAGTGCCAGCAAATGCTCTCTGGCATTGAAAAGCCTGGCATGGAGAATTCCACATCTACCCAATTACATTATTTTCTGAACAATAACCACCTGCAAACTGCCTGTCTCTGTACAGTGCCAGCTCCCAGGCTCTGCCCAAAAAACTGCCAGGAGAATTTAAGCTGGCCCAGACTGAAAGCACTGCAGACTGTTCTTGCAGTTTAACAGTATATGAGCATATTGCTGAATGTCAATTTTTCAATGTTCAAAATTAGTGATGAGCTACCACCATGTCTTAAGGATTTGCTTTGACACATTAGATGTGAGATCACAGATATGTTTGAAGTTTTTATTTGTTCTCTTGGTATTTGAAAATCTCCTAAAGATAAAACCATTAAGCAAAAACACACAGACGTTTCTTGGCAACATGCTTGATGTACAAAAACAATTACAAAGAGGCATACAGTCATAATCTCCACCCTGTTCCTGTTCAGGTAAGTGATAGTGCTGCAAATGAATTGATAGATAATATTTTTTTTATGTAAATAAGCTGTTCTGTTTAAGTTCTCAGGCATGGAGGCAGAGAATTTTCTACTTAGCAAAATGAATGCTGTCTTTTCCCAGATAAATAAATTAATAGAGAATATACATCAATGTACAACACCAATTGAAGTTACCCAAATTCTCTTCTCTTAATTCAGAGAATTTAATAAATATTGACATGAGAAAATATTCTGTCTGTGTGGTATTTGGTTGCATTGAGGTTGACGGTCACCCTTGGCACCACTGCAGTGACTCTAAATTAAGATTTTTCAGTGTCTAAGAATCCCTCCTCACCAGGAGAGATGATCCTGCCCAAAGTCTTTTTGCACACCTTCAGTACACAGCGCTGGAAACTGCCCTCACTAATATTACTCTTGTGCCATTTCAATGGTGTAGTAATTTACTTATAAGTCAAATACTTTTGTGGTTCAAGTCAGGATGAGGCCTTTATAAAATGCGTCACTGTGTTTAAAAAATGTAGTGATGTGAACTTTAAAGAGTTTTCCAAATAGCTTGTTGACTATTAGTTTAAATAAATGTAGTTTAGCATTTAGCCATTTGACATTGTCGTTGTCAGTGTGATAAAAAAATATTTCTAGCTTAAATCTGTGCTATCTAGGCTAGACTTTTCTCTAAGTATTAATATGAAAAATAAAACAGGAGCAGACACAGCTTGTGTGACTTCTGGAGAGGAGCCTTAGCACTGGCATAGCTGTATGAATCCTTGGGAGTTGCCATAAGTTCAGGTGGCTCCAGGGTACGATGAAGAACCTGTCCAGACACACATTTATTGCAGCTGGATGGTTTTGCTTATAGAGCTGGGATCCCAAAACATCCATCTGGAAAGCATACTGAAAGCTTAAGGAAGCATAAGCAGTGTTCCTGATGATTTTAGGAAAAACTGTCTAAGGAAATTTGGTAAGACTCCAACTCACGTTTGCATTTCTTTAACTCCTTTTGTTTAAAATCCTGCCTAGTCTGGCTGACTAAGCCAGAAGAAAAATAAGCTGGGGTATATTCAGACATTTCCTAGCTATTTCATCTGGATCACTCAACCCCATAGCAAACCAATCAACTCATCGTAAGATAAGAATAAAAGTGAGTTACATAAAAAAAATTAAGAAACTGGATTTTAATCGTAGGGAGTTCACTGTAAACTTACGAAGCATGTGCAGAGCAACTGGATGGATCATAGCCATATTTGCTATATGAACTGCATGTGCAGTTACAAGTGAGGTGATACGACAGCAAGGTGATCAAAGAACACCCTACACTGCAGGGCGCTTCCAACTTGAAAAAGTCACCTGTGGTGCCCAGCTGAGTAAGGCTACTTTGGGCATTGTATCTTTCCTGTTAATATGGCACAGCCACCTGCGTGAGGATTTTAGTATGATGGGACAGATTAGATCTGTCTTGATAGGGCTAGACAAAGGACAGACCCAATTGGAGGGACTGGAAGGGTGCTCTGGGATTCTCCTATGCTTGTGTCCCTGACTGACCTTTGCTGCGTGGCTGTTCAATTTAAACGCAAAGGATATTTTGTCCTGGCAGTCCTGCAAGCCTTGTCGGGGGTTAAAGAATCAACCCACTACATCTTTTGTGCTCTGTATTTTTTGAGTGATCGTTCTGCAGCCCACGTTATAATCACACAGTTATCCACAATAGGATTTATATAGATGTCTCTTTTAAAAATGTGACCTTCAGGTAGAGTAACAACAAAAGAGATGTGAGAAGATGCTAAACATATTGTTCTATTTCAGCTGTGCTGGCTGTAGAAGTAATGGAAATATTAAAAAAATGTTTTTCTCTCCTGTTAAAAACATGCAGATTTGAATACCTTAAGAATACCATCCTAATGGAAAAGGTGTTGTTTTCATATAACCCATTCCTGGAGTAAGAGTCATTTCAAGCAAGCAGATTATCAGTTTTATTTTATTTTTGGTAAAATCTCCATGCATACAAGATAATTGAAGGTGTAATATTAGACCTCTTATAGTTTTAGCACAGTACAATATGGTAAAAAATAGAAAAATAGTCTGATTATGTCATCCATTTACTGAAATAATATTACTTTAAATACAGGTAATGAAAATCTTTGTTTCGCTGAAATCGGTGGGAAAATTTCTATGGCTTTTAAACTGAGCTGTGGCTTAGATCTTTTTCCTGCTCTGATTGTTTTTTGAATTTCATTACTAGAATTTACATTTGAGAGGGCTCTTATTATTTTCCAGTTGAGCATATATATATATTTATACACGTGTGTGTGATTGTGCAGAAATGGGCTTGAAGAGAGTTACATGTTTGCTTTTTTGGAGAGAGCCATTGCAATGAAAGTGTTTGTCAATGTATACAACAGTTACCTCTGATTTCAGTGACTGGAGACAGCTGAGCACCGTAACTCCTGGTAAACAAATACCAAGTTGACAAGTGCTGCTTCCAGGTTAGGAACCATGCTATATGGCTAAATAATCTAAAAATCCATCTGTGTCACTCAGGGAAAAGACTTCGGGCTAAAGGGTGAGATTCTTAGTAGCACCACACTGGTTTGTCTCCACTCCCACCGAGCTGATGGGAGCACTGCCCACAGCTTCAGAAGAGCAGGGCTCAGCAGCGCTGCTCACAGGAGTCACATCACACCATTTGCTCTTTCTACTTATTCCAAAAAGAAAAAATGGCTTGACCTATGCATAACTTTCTTGTGCTTAATTTGCCAGCTGGTGAGTGTCACATGTTTAATTCAGGCAATGTAAATAACAATCTCTTTAACAGTTAAGATTTTCACTAACACAGTCGCTGAGCTTAGACAGCTGATTGCTGCTGCTGTAGAGCTAAGTCCTTAAATATTATCAAACTAATACCCTTGTATGGTCACACTGGATACAGATTAGTGAAAGCCATAATCCTATTTAATTTAACACAGTCCCAGGGATTTTCCTCTACAAAGAATTTGGTCACATGCATACTGCATAATTTGCATAGTTCTTAAATATATGGACCCTCTCTAGGAGCAGGGCTGTCTGCCAATTTAATGGCAGTTATTAAATCCCGTTGTACTTTGTACCACAGTCCAGATGCAGGTATACGCTAGAAGAAGCTCATGGTAAGTTAAAATTTGTTGTGGCTCTGAGCTGTGCCACAGCTTGTTCTCTCAGATCAACTGTTTCACCCTCGGAGGAGGGTGCTGCCCCTCAGCAAAGGTAATATGTCAAAGGACTGCAATTCATTTTACCCACAGTGCAGCCCAGCCAAGATCCAGATGTCCAAGAACTCAGACATATAAAATCTGACTGTGCTTGAACTGTCACAGATTCTGGGGTTTGTGGTTAAGCAACTCATATCTCAGTCATAGGAAAGGTCTGATTTTTATGTGCTGAGCAGTTAAGTTCATTTGCCTTCAACACCATGTGATATCTTTGACACTACAGCAGATTAGACTTGGAGAATTAGGACTACCCCTTTTTGGTTCTGGATTTTTTTGTTGTTGTTGCCTTTTTTCTCCCCCATGCAGAACTATTTTCTGAATGGAAAAAGGACTACTATGGCTCAACAGGTCTAAAAGGTCAAGGGCTCTTAGCTAACGTCGTTGCTTATCAAGGCCAGCTGCAGATTGCTAGGACCATGTGCTTGGCAGTCACAGATACACCGCAGACCTCACAGGGCACAGATAGTCCATCTCTGTTGGGTGACCCCGGACAGAGGTATGGGAGTCTAGAGGAAAGGAGACGTGCTGAAATCAGTAAGCTATGTGGTCAGCTCTGCGTTCAAACAAGTATTGAATCCCAGCAGGCTGAAACCGCAGGATGCTCTGCCACCTAGTCAGGAGCTTCCTTTCCAAGCACAGTGTCAGTCCAGCTAATCTTGCGGGGCTCTTAGTTCAATTTTTTTTTTTCCTGTTACTCAATGTTTGTAGCCTTTTATAGGCTTTTGGTATTTATTGCAGGGAAGTGATGGTGAAATTTTGATCAACAGATTTCAGGGTAGTGAAGCAGCTCCAGAGACAGGGAGGAATCTTCCACCTTAATTTTCCTGGCAATTTCCAAGCATGCTGGGACAAATACGTGGCCTGGCTGATTTCCGTGTGAGAGAGTGGCCCTATTCTCCTCAAGAGGGCTTGGTATATAAAAGCAGCTCAGGCACAGAAACTTCTTCACCGTCTCTAGCACCATGCTGGAGGTAGAAGCCTTCCCCTCCAGGAAGCCAGAAGAGTGGTTTGAGTTGATTAGATTTCCAGGTTATTTTCAATAACTTAGGCACCACCAGAATGGCTGTTGGCTTAAAGAACAGAGTAATTATTAGTATTATTACTACTATTACCATTAGTAATAAAATAATGCTTCTTCCAAAAGTGCCTAAGGAGCAAGCTGAGGTAAATTTCATCTTGCTAGGTGCCCCACAGTTTTGGGCTGTCATTCAAGAACACAATAAATCCTGCTTCAGGGTTCCCAGTACTGGATCAAAAGCACCAGAGCTACAGGAGCCAAAATGCTGATACTATATGAAATAATGCTTCCCCCAGCCATTCACTGTGGTATCAAACCAACCACAGCCTGTTTTCTCAGCACTGGCAGAGTCAGCAAAAACCTCAGATCAGGTGTTCCCAAACCTCAGTGGTGTGACCTCCTCTGGTCACAGGTCTACTGTTATTTTTCATGGTAACCTGGTCTCAGAAGACCTAGTGGTTTTCTCCTGAAGAGCTTGCCAACTACACAGACAAGAGACTTGTCAGAGAAGAGGTTTAATGGCAAGGTGAAGGGAACAGAAATATGTTTGGAGGGGCAGTGAAGGAGTGAAAGATTGTGAGGAGAATACACCAATAGAAAGGTGAGGGAGGATGAGGACACAGAAAAGCAAGGAGAAGTAAGAAAAGATAGATGGATGGAAAAGCTATTAAAAGTCTTAACTGAGAAAGAAGTGTCAAAAGAAAGAGAAAACACAAAGGGAACTAGAAAGCCTGGGCATAACTTGATCAAGTTGCTGTGCTGTGCATTTCCCTTGCTGGGTTTCCCCCAATACCTTCTTGGAAGAAGACCCAGAAGGCGTTCCTCTTGCTCATGGGTAGCAGAAATACCTCACTGAGACTCAGGAACCAACCTCTGCCACATCTAGAGCTGTAGTTCCTCCTTTTACCTACTCTTCTTGCTGGTGTTTCCTGTTCTTACTACCGCTTCTCTAATCTGGCAGAGATGAATAAAGCATAAAGGACAGCAGCTGCCTCAAGAGTTTGCTCATCACAAAAGGATGAGATACTCTGTCTTCTAAAACTGACACCTTATCAGAAAAGCAAAACCTGGTGACATTTCGCTCTTGTTACAAATATTTACATGTATAGTTGAGACGTGTCTGTTTTACTGCTCTCAGTCATGCATAGCAGAGTTTGGCTTATTTGCAGTATGTTTTCACATGTCATGCATCTTTAATCAGATTGGAGCATGGGCTGCTTTAATTTTTTTCCATTGATGGTTCCTGCATGTAGACTAGAAGAATTGGTATTGCTTTGGCTTTTGTCGTGTCACATCCTGAAGAAATTATAGGAAGTAGCAATTAATTTTACGCTTTCTAGCTCCTTCAATTTGATTATAAATTTGGATTAGGGACATGTGTTTTGGCTGCCGCATCAAGATCCAGTATTGGACTTTTTTTTTCCATAATTGCATGTGAAAACTAGAAAACAGCAATGTGTATGCATCTGTATAATGAAACCTATTATAATAAGTGAAGCGATTTTAAAATGTTATGGTATTATCTGATACCAAGATTACTAGGCACCATCATACAGCTCTGTCATCTGCAATACCCATCTTTTGCCCTGTTCTTGATTTCCCCTCCCTTACCTTTTGCCCCCATTTTCTGCCCCTGACTGGAGACTGTGCTGGGTCATAGCTGTAGGAAACTAGAGCTTCCTAGAATGTGAGGTGTGTAGTTTGCAAAAGCAATGTTTGAANTGCACAAAGCATTGATAGGCACATTAACAGAAGATAGTCCAGAGGGAGGAGGCAGGGAACATTGTTAAAAATGGTAATGGAATACCATGTATCCCAGGACAGAACACCATAGTGACACTTTGTTTTCTTTAAAGGTGCTGTGATATTACTCTGAATATCTGTGTTGGAAAATATTAAAATGCTGTAGTCAGTATCTACTAGAGGTCAGATTTTCCTGCATACTTTTTCTTCCCCTGCTGACCTGCTGATTTTTGTATAACTTTTAATGAGTTTAGACCTGCTGTCCCTGTTTCCCAAGAAACAAACAAACATGCAAACAAAAAACTAATAGTGGCTTACTTGGCATCTTTTAGTCTGTAAAATATGTATAACCACAAAATGCTGAGGTGATACACATCGCCCAAGGAGAACGTGGCTCCTGAATGGTCCTGGCAAGCAAGCTGAGGAATTGGCTTGGGAAGAGAGGGGAAGAAGAGAGAATGGATCTGGCAAAAAAATCACTGTATGTCTACCACAGTTGAACTATCTTTGATTTACTAAAAGGAAGAGAAAGGTGGTAATCTAATTTAGAAAAACTTCAAAATCTTTTTGTGTAACTGCAAAAATCTGAAGTAAATAGAGCCAAAAAATAAGTAAATAATTAGTCATTTATTATGTTTGTTTAAAAACACACAGAATATTACACTGAAAATAGTACCTTCTGGATCTATGAACTAGTAATAAGATCAGTGGTCATAATCTTTGTTTCCCCTCTGCTTTTAAAAATGCCTCAGTATAAATCATTTCTTTATATTAAAAAAGGATCTGTTTTATTGGAATCAGAAATGAAGTGTTATTTGCTGTCACTGTGAGCTGAATGTTCCACAATTTTATTGTTTCTGCACATTGAACTAAACTATGAAATTATATTCATTGAAATATATATGGATTATTTTGTATTACCTAAATTTATTTTACAATCATGCTTCTATTTGAAATTAAACAATACTGCAAAACTTTAAAACCAAAAGGGATGTGCAAGCTAAGAATACGCTCAGAAAAAGCTACTGTGATCAGGTTATCTGTCATTATGAGATATGTATCTATATATACACATATGTATTCCTGTCCTCAAGATTTACATGGCTTTATGGAAATTCTTAACCCTTGCTCCTTCCACTTTTTGAGGAACTTGTTTTATGTGATGGCCCTTTACCTTCCCTGAGCTCTGGTGTGAGTTTTCAGAGAGGTGGACCAGAATTTGCAATTCTGTGGGCTTCCTCCCTTCACCTCCCTCCTTCCCACTGGGACTTTCACATTTTTCTTCTAGAAAGCCTATTTTATTAAATAAATCAAGCTTAGATTCCAAAGTGTATCGAACGTGCTCGCAGAGCTGGGAGTGCTAATAAAGGAACCCGTGGGGGTGCGGGGCAGCGCTGGTGCTCTGCGAGAGGAGCACAGGATCAGCTTGGCGTCCCACTCTGCTGCACCGCTGCTGCTGAGGGAGAGCATGGGGGAGGAAGGCAAAGGGCTCCCTTCAGCCTCTTCAGCTTGTGCTGCAAAGCCTGAAAAAACATCTGGTCTTTACAGATTTGAAATGAAAAACTTGTACATANTTTACAGATTTGAAAGGAAAAACTTTTACATAAGAATACAAATTTCTTTACAAGCCCTTGAAAATGAGTGTCACCCACCACACTTATGTCCACCACATATATTATATCCCTGAAATGAGCGAAACTGAAGCCAGACTATATTTCTCTTTGATGACTCCATCAAGGTATGTTTTAACTCCTCTCCCCAGTTCTTTGGTCTCTCAAAAGATACACGTGTAGATAAGGGAACAGCCTCAAACCCAAGCATAGTAACAGCAGCCAAACAAATGGCTTTCAAAAGAAAAATCCAGCTTTGTAGAACACTCTTCCTGCAAACAATTTCCTTTTCCAGTTATAAATTTCAGTTCCTAAAAAAAGCTTCCCTGGAAGAGGCAAAGGAGACAGGGAAATAAGAGTTCTAGTAACCCTATATCTTCTGAAACTGGAGAAATCTGACTCAAACTTTCCAGCCATCCCTGAGGTATACAGATGTAAAACACCTCTAATTTGCATACTTGTGTGCCCTAGTTAGTAACTCAGACATTTTTGGCATCTACACGTACTTATCAAAATTAAGTTGTGTTCAACAGACTTGCTCTGCAGAGAGTTTGAGTAGGGTAGAATTGTTTGATAGCATGGTTAGTGTTAATGAGATTACTGTTACTTGAAAAATGCTTCTTATTTTCAGTTACCTTTTACTGAGTGTCAAAACCAGCCTACAAGCTTACATATATTTAGCAGACATTGTCAGGTCTAAGAACCAAAACCTGTTGTGAACTATATTTTGAAATGCTGGACCTCGTGAAAATAGACCAGATATCCTCATTTGAAGTGAAACTTAAACCTCGCTATTGCTTTCAAAGACTTCATCAGTTTTTCAGAGAGAGATAAATGGCTATAATGACCCCTTATGAAATCAGGAAGAGAGGATGGATCAGGAGAAAATGCACTTCCTCACCAATTCCCATCTCCATAGAAACTCCTCAACTCTCCTATGCCTTCTGCCTATACAGATTAGGCAACCCAGATTTTCAATAACAGAAGTGAAGTCTGACGCCTGCATTGTCTCACAGAGGGGTATCTTCAAGACCAGAATTTAAGTATAAAAAGAGAACTTTGTCAAGTGCTTAGTGTTGCATTTTCCAGCTTTCAAATTCTTCCTGTTGCTTTTCAGGTTCGTATCAAAATTCCTCATGAGAAGCATCAGTATTTGCTGCCAAGGTACCCATAAGTCTGATGACACTTTTGTCAAATTATTTTTGCTTCAAAGGATGTGTTGTCATTAAAAGACTAGTCCATACTACTCACTATTACAATTCATGGCACTTATGGGGAAGACAGGGAATCATCAGAATAAGACTGTGGGATGCTAATTTAAACATAAAGCTTTGTTTTCAAATTCACTGAATAGCTTATGCATGAATGGATGTGCTTTTCCAGCAATTCAGATAAGCAGATAAAGAGAATGTTTTTCTAATGAAGTGAAATATAGGAGAAATTGTATTCATTGATTAATGTTAGGAAAAGAAGAAGTTATTAAACCTCACTAGATAAACATCAGCTTGCAAAGTTCCTTTGTTAATAAGAATAAATTGATAGATTTATAGACTTTAAATTTGGCAAGATCATTTGATTGTCTCATCAGACCTGTAAATCAAAGACGCTAAATCTCACAGTATTACCTCTGAGCTGAATAGAGCTAGACAAAACATGTTGGTAAAGCAGTACATGAAACAAAAGATCCAATTCAGCTTGACAGAAGCCCTATAGCTTTGGGTCAAATCTACCTTCATTAAGTTTTAAAAATAGAGAAAACATCTAAAATTGAAGTGCTGTTTTCCACAGTTTTTCAGCTTTGACTAAGTGTACTGTGTGTTGCTTTATCAGTGAAAGAGGCATTTCTTTTTGCTTTGTTCTAGACTTAGTCCATAACACACACACATGCACACACACACACACAGAGGAAAATCATACCTCTCTGAAACACAAGAGGATTTCAAACAGCAAAAGTTTCAAAATCTCTCTTGTTTCAGAGGCTGATCACTCAGTTTGTATGAAAAGCCAAAGTGCATAATTTCTTATACAAATATGTCCAGCTTTAGCATTTAACCTTTATCATACCTTCTTGACTGCTGAAGGGCCCTCTAATTTTCTTTTATAACTATACTGTAGTCAAGTGTCTCTCAGTTTTATTTTTAATGGACTAAATCAGTTGAAGTATTTAAGTCTCTCCCAGTAGGGTATTTTCTATGGCTTTTGAATAAGTCTGTGACTCTGCTTTTAAAAGCTCAATTTTNGACTTAGTCCATAACACACACACAGACACACACACACACACACAGAGGAAAATCATACCTCTCTGAAACACACGAGGATTTCAAACAGCAAAAGTTTCAAAATCTCTCTTGTTTCAGAGGCTGATCACTCAGTTTGTATGAAAAGCCAAAGTGCATAATTTCTTATACAAATATGTCCAGCTTTAGCATTTAACCTTTATCATACCTTCTTGACTGCTGAAGGGCCCTCTAATTTTCTTTTATAACTATACTGTAGTCAAGTGTCTCTCAGTTTTATTTTTAATGGACTAAATCAGTTGAAGTATTTAAGTCTCTCCCAGTAGGGTATTTTCTATGGCTTTTGAATAAGTCTGTGACTCTGCTTTTAAAAGCTCAATTTTTTTC
>VYZQ01052762.1:91191-107045 GCA_013400655.1 Mystacornis crossleyi | reverse complement strand
AATATTTCTACACTTGTGTTGGCTATGTAATTGAAATAGACTGTTTGGGGCTGTTTAGGCTATGAAATCCATTTAACCATGTCCTTAAGGATTTCCTGCCAGGTCTCAGCAACATGGAAAAAGAAGGTGTTGTATTTGAATGAAAGAAAAAAAAGGCTTGTACAGCTGAGCAGCAATGGGAAAACTAGAAAAAGATAGCAATAGGAATTAAAGAGGGAAAGAAATTGGTTGGAAAATAATACTGCAAGAGGAATGGGCGTGGGCAGCAGATTTGGATCTAAGGTAATTAGGTTTGCATGGGATGCAGGGTAGATAAAATGAGGGAATAGATGGGGGTCTGTGCACACCCCACCCCATCACACCCTTCTCTGAGCGCTAAGAAAATATTACAGTGCTTCTGAGTCTCGCTTGTCTGCAGGCAGGACACAGCTCTTACACCCCACAACACAGCTGCCCATGCTGGGTATGCTCTAGCTGGTGCAGATCCCATAGCAGCAAGCGTTTTTCCACACCACAAGTATCAGTAGTTGCTGTGATGGCACTAAGCCTTCCAGCTCTGGGCATGTCCAGCACAGGTTTTGATATAAGAACAGAAGGGAAGTAAATTCCCAAAGTATTTTCAATTTTAAATGCCAGATTGGAAGACTATAATGTTGCAAAGCCAGTCAAAGAAAGATGCCAGAAGGCAGTTTGCCTGCAAAATTTCTTTCTCTCAAGTACCACAACCTGGCACTTTGGGTACACAACCCCATCCTCTTCCAATTCAATGGGCTCATAGAGGCATCCAGGGAAAGTCACACTGACTGACACTAGCCTTCCACACCACTGAGGAGTCCAGAATTTCCCTTTGGAGGCACTTACCTCTCTTCCTTGGCTACGGAGGAGCCTGGTTCTCAACTGTAAGATAGGTGCTTAAATGTAAAGGCATCCAGATCGTCTTGATTCTACTGTTATCCCACATGACACCATCTGCACTGTACAGAGAACCTACACCTCTTCTGAGATATAATGAAAATTATTTAACAAAGACACTACTGCTTGTGGGACTTCTCAATTTGCTAAGGGCAAGAAGGAATGGCAAGAAGGGCAAATGAACCCAGTTGTAAAATTTTGGGTTGCTCTATGATTTGTGACCATTCAATGAAGACAGAAATATTCATATATTCACTTATTTTTTGCATGCCTTCCTGGAGGGATGTGGACAGATTTGTAGAGAAAAAATATTCCCTCTTGGAGATGCAGTAAACAAAGTAATTCATTCTTCAAATAGATAAAGCTCTTCTTAATGTGAAGGACTCTCAAACATATCAGGTCCTGTGTCTTTAAATTGTATGGCCAAAATCCTTTTGGCCTTTTGACCTAAACTTCCCCCCCCCCAGTGAAAGGATGATAACATTTTCCTGTTGCAATATGTCCCTGTCCTCAGAAACATGCTGTAAAAATAAATTCATTTTGTTCACAAAGCCCTTAGATACAATATTGTGAGTAGAGCCACGAAAAAGTTCATGGGGGATTTAATAACTCCGTCTTCAGAGCAGGATATGAATTGTGTATAGTAAATAAGGCCTCTGGGCACAAATATTGTGTAGCTGCTCATTATTTGAACTCTGCCCATCCTGTGTATTGAATGAAAAGAGAGAATGGCAAAAAAGAGCTGGTTTTCCTTTTTTTATTTGTCTTCACTTAGAAAATTTTACTTTTGGTACTTCTCAACTTGTGAAAGCTTTCCTTGGCAGCTCTTGTGAACTTTTAAGATCTATTTAACATGCAATTAAAAGAGTGTTCTTCAAATCAACAGGAGGTTTGCTTTGCATGTAGCTCCCAAATTGCTCCTGGCTACATCCATGTTTTGATTTAGATCAGATTCTAGGCAGCTGAAAAGGGTCCATAAATATATCTGTTCCTCAGAGCAGGCCTTTTCACTGCTCCCTCATCTTGATGTCAAAGAACCTCAGCTGATATCAGTAAGAAAACCTGTGCTAATAAGAAAACCTTATTGTATTTTTTGGCACTGAAAGTAGACACAATTCCTTGTAGAACTGACTGCAGAAATCAACATAAATCAAATTTTTGAAGAACAATGGTTTATTCCCAGTGATTTTTTATTTTTGTTTTCAAAATTATTTTATTCTGTCCAAAGTTTAACTGACAGGTTTTTGCTTGGAGTGTCCTCTTGTCTCTGAGTTATAGTGACTATTGTCCTGAAAACAGCATTGTTCATGGTGCGAACTCTCATATGGAATAGAGGACCTATCATTCTTAAAGGATACCAAGAAGTGAAACAAATATGCAGAATGAATCTTTCAAAAACATAACTATAACAAAGCGAGATTTTATTTCACGTAATTTTTTTTCTATGTTCTATTTAGACAAATCGTTGCAGTCTCCATATATCTGTCAAACAGATGGTAATGACAAATGAGCTTAGGTATAGTTTGCTTTCACTGGTTTTGTTTTCCATCTTTTTTGTTTTCCATCTTTTTTTTTTAAAGTATGAGTCAAAGATACACTTTTGTTTGGTCCCTGAGAAGGAGATAACTAGCCGATATGATGAAGTGAATTACCTGCCTGCCACAAGACAGGATAACTGGGACTGAGTCGTGCCTGGGCTGGTGCAGAACCACAGAAAAGTCAGATAGGTTTTACCTGTTCAATTTTGAAAAGAGAGCCTCCTGTACAAATTCTTATCTGGGGTATTCAAGTCAATAATTGCAGTCTGGTTTTCTTGAAACAGCTGCATCATGTCATGCATCATCACACATGCACCTCTCTACTGAAAACGGAGGAATTTCTGTTAAACCTAAACCATGCTGCTTATACTGGTTCCAACACAAACATTTTTGTATTGTGGGAATGTTTTGAGCTATTCTTCCATCAAAGCTGTGCTAGTAGACTTCTTTGGTCAGGCGGGACTTAGGTCAGTTTAGGAAGTTTCTGATTTTTGGATGTCCCACTTAAATTTGAAGATCTAAATAAAGAATCATCCATGTGAAGTTTCTGTGAGAACTTTGATTCACCAGCAGGGATTAAACCTTAGCTGCAAAGTCCAGAGGTGCCTGGTTTCTTGGATCTGGATCCTGTTTTGAATATTCGTGTTTGGTTTGTCTCTGTTTAGGGATTACCCCTTCCAAATACAGGTTACAACATTAACTTTCTACATTTCTTCCAGGAAAATGCATCTGTACTCACACTGAAAATAAAATATGTCTACTGTGGCTAACCATGATTATATTTGGGGGCAAGAGGAGGAAATGAGTGCTATCCACTTGCATGATGAAACGTAAACTGATTGCAGGGTTACTGAATATTTTAAGACCTATGACCACACGGACAAATTGAAAAACCCAGCAGTTTTGTACATGATAGGAGTAAGGAAAAAATCCTATATGAAATTTGCATCATTGTCCATGTGTAATAAAGTAGGAGTGGCTTAATTGCCAAAGCTTTTGCAAATTGAATAATNAAATGAGCTTAGGTATAGTTTGCTTTCACTGGTTTTGTTTTCCATCTTTTTTGTTTTCCATCTTTTTTTTTTAAAGTATGAGTCAAAGATACACTTTTGTTTGGTCCCTGAGAAGGAGATAACTAGCCGATATGATGAAGTGAATTACCTGCCTGCCACAAGACAGGATAACTGGGACTGAGTCGTGCCTGGGCTGGTGCAGAACCACAGAAAAGTCAGATAGGTTTTACCTGTTCAATTTTGAAAAGAGAGCCTCCTGTACAAATTCTTATCTGGGGTATTCAAGTCAATAATTGCAGTCTGGTTTTCTTGAAACAGCTGCATCATGTCATGCATCATCACACATGCACCTCNATGCACCTCTCTACTGAAAACGGAGGAATTTCTGTTAAACCTAAACCCCTGCTTATTATATACCAAGACTACTAAAGCCAAAGAATATCTTCCTCCCAAAATCCCCTTTTCCCATTTAGCCATTTCAGACATTCACAGAAATAACCATCTGTAGTACAGATGCTAGAAGTTAAAGATCAAGTGGTAGACTTAATGCTGAATTTCACTTTTATGTTTAGACTTGTATGACCAGGTCTCATTCTCTAGTGGATTTATATGATTCTATTTTCCTCTTAAAAATATATGAGAGAAATGCTCACAGACCCTTAAATGTAGCAGTATTAGTACACCACTATAATTAACGCCCTGGTCTACTCCCTCTTTTTCTTTTTTTATTTTCAGTGTACAAGTCCTGTGGAGTTTGCAGATTGATTCAATTGCAAAGTTAGATTCCCACTGTGATAGCCGTTTTCAAACCACTGGGCCATTCTGCCTGTCCTGCCAGCCAGGGAACAATGGGTGCTAATTAAAACCCTGCTTAAAAGGTTCCCCTTTACTTCGGCGTTGAGGCTTTCAGGGGGCAGACGGGGGAAGGATGCCTTGTTCTGTTTATGCATATGCAAGCACTTAGTGAGCTGGGCGGCTGACTGTGGGTCGAGAAAACACTACAAAAGCCTGGTGCTTATAGGAAAGGGCTGGATTTCAACCTGATGAGGTTAGTTAACAGACTAGACTGAAGAGGGCCCAGCTGTATTTTCTTTCCAAAATTTGAGGCACATTTCAAAATAGGGTTTTTTTGTTTTTTTTAATCGTTTGCTTTTGTTGAAATGTTCAGGTCTCTGTCTTCTTGTATTGGAGTGATCATTTTTCTTAAAGTGCAAGGATAAGAAGTAATATTTCTTTATTTTTACTAATAAGATTAATATTTTAAACAACTGGTTTTGCTACTTAAGTGGGCTGCCTGTGCTAAAATGTATAAATGAAGTAAAATTGCTTTCCTTTGTGAAAATTGTGCCAAGGGTTTGTTTCTTGAGTCAATTTTTAAATAAAAATTTAAGAAATCTCATCAGACAGTTCTGTTGCTCACTGGTATAACTGAGTTCTGAACGGTATATACCTTCTGCCATTTTCATGGAGTAAAAATGAGAAATGAGCTATACCTTAGAACTTCATTTGTAAATGAATATATAAAATTGCTCAGTACCAAAATATGGCAGATAAAGAATCAGTTTCATTATGTCAAGCAATTCAATATGCTTTGGTTTTCAGCAAGAGCTGAAAAAGAAAACACAGCACTGCAAATAAACTCATCAATAAGCCACACAGGTTTTTGTTTGATGTCATTTGTAACTGACATCTTGATCAATCTTGCATTGAATAGACCCTTAGAAATACAAGAGTAATAGGAGCAGAATCTGTCTCATTTCTTTTGTTGAATAGCAGATCACTTGGTGGCATTCACAAACCTGTCCTAGCCTTCCTCAGCTGCTTTCTTGTATAAAACTATCTCATCCATTGAGGTAGAAGAATATATTTAATGCGACAAATTGCATGTCATTGATAGTGAATGGTCAAAATGAACAATTCACAGATAACCTCATAGTTTGACAGGTATTTTTCTAAATCTTCTTTCTTGTTTCAATCTCCATGAAGAATGAGTGCTTGTGCAGAAATCAGGAGTGCCTTTCAAATCACTCACCCACCAAAAAGGCTATTAATTTATCTTTTTTTCCTGTCTGCAAACATTGAATAAGTGGTTAGCTGTATAGCTATTTTAATTAAAGGGTTGATAAGATATTTCTCATTTTTACATTTACAGCCATATGCTGTAATAATTAATACTGCTTAATAGAGCTACTTGCATGCTGAAGACTGCTTAAAAGACTAAAGATGTCTAGGATCAGGGCATACGGCCTTTGTTGTGAGCCCCATGCACTGAGGAATAAAGACAGTGAAGCCCAACCTCCTACTCTCACTTTGTCACTCAGTGGCTGTTCACACTGTGATTCCTGCTGTGGGGAGAAGACAACTGCTTTTTTTCTCCTTTTTTTTCCCTTTTTTTCTTCTCTCTCTCTCTTTTTTCTTTTTTTCTTTTTTAAATTGTTTTAGTTTCCCATAGGAGTGGAGAGGGGAGTGAGACTGTTTCGGAGAAACCTGTCTCTGCCCTTGCATTTGCCTTTCCCATTTACCCAGCTGGGCAGCAGAAAAGGGAAGGTTCTGAGCAAAGGGGACAGGGCCTGATTCAGTGTGCCACTCCAGCCATCCTCCTCATGGCACAGCTAAATCCATATGAATGGAAAAGCGAGATACTTATGACGAAACAGGAGTCCCAAGTCCAGCTGCACACACAGGTTTATGGACAGGCAGGAGCTTTGCTAGTGCAATGTCCTACACAGATATTCTGTTCTGAAAGAGCTCTCACGCAGCCTCCAAGGTCTGATCCTGTACCCCCATGTACCACTCTGCTTCACCAGGATGAAGAGATAGGAACCACCTGAGGAGCCTCTCTTTTTAACAGACACCTACAGTCAGTGCTAAGGACCAGTTCTGTGGAGGTATTCGAAGACCTCTTGAAGAGGCACTTCAGACGGTGAAGATAATTTTAGGAACACCTAAGCAAGGATGGTACTTCCTTATTCACCGGAGCTTTTTTTAGGAATTGCCCAACAGTAGGAACTGAAATAATCAAATCATAAAAGCCCAGACCCCCACAAACAAAGATTGAACAGCACTTTGCCTGGTCACGGGAGAAAGCGCTGTTTCTGTGGCTACAGGCAAGAATCCAAAAAAGATTAACAAAACCTTGTTAGTGGATAATCCCTGGAAAGGTACTCTAACAGCAGATTTCTCTCTTTTCTGCCAGCATCACCCAGTCTTACCTAGCTTTGATAGCTAAGCCTCAAGAAGGTGCTAATTTCTGCTAGACAGCTGGCCAGAGTCAAAAAAGCTTGCTGTAATGGAGATGTACAATCCAGGACTTTTGATCTTGTCATCTCAGCAACTCATCTTCACATCTGGTCCTGCCCCTGCCACCTCAGGAAAGGTTGATGCCAGCTCAGGGCTTTATTTCTCATCAGATAAATAGATCCGAACGGTCTCAATTTGCCTCAGCCTGTCTATGTCGCTTTTCCTAAAGGATCATACCATCTGTTCCTCAGCTGGATGCTATATAGCCAGGAGTAGATAAGATTTTCTCAGAACATGCTGCTGATTGCTCCTGGGAAACTAAATCAGGCATCCCTGGGAGACTTTGACAAACTAAGCCCCACTGTGGTAATGGAAAACTGGACACTGCATCTCCTCTGTCCTGCGGCCTTCACAAGGATACTGTGTGAGATGGTAGCAATAGAAGGATTTCCACCATTTTCACTCTTGGGCTGTCTGACCTGGTGGGCCCCAGTTGCCAGTGGCATAATTCTGTGTGTTCTAAAGCTGAACTAACTCTAATGTACACTCCTTCACTGCTGTCTGCCAGGAACAGGCCTGGTGTAAACATGAGCATTCAACTTCTGGAATAAACCTACAGTCAGCATAAGGTGCAGAGGGAAAATATATTTTTGATTTTAGGGACAGTGTACACATTAAGGCATTGAGCGCTTTGGGAGCAGATAATTAATCTGATGATGCAGGAACTCACTTCTCAAGACATCTGTGATACATAATTTTTTTGGTGAAGGAAAAGAAACCATTAGCCTTGAGTAAATCTAGTCTGATTTAAAGGGGATTCTTGAAACTTTGCTGCATGGTCGGCAGAATATTTTATTAAAATGCTGTGCATGGGCTTTAAAATATTGAATTCTCACCTTTTTATGACATTCTCTAACAAACGATAGTGTGTCTCTGATAAGTAAATCTGTTTGCTTAAGGACAGTAGATTCAAGGCTAGTCACCAAATTATTTTCTTTTCAACAGCTAATTTATGCAGCTGCCGAGCTTCAATCTTGAATGAAATGCACGGGTGCCATGATCAACATAATTCTATGCCAATCAATTTCTTCTTATCCCCTGTCCTGTGCGTTATGACTGAACTTTAACACCACCTGTGAGAGTGGCAGGGGGGTCACATCCACTCTTGCACAGAACTTGTGCTGTGCAGAACTGAGCCAGTTAGGAAGGATCCTGTAGGATCTTTCATCCCAATTTCTTCTGGCTCCATGTATCAATATGACTGCTAAGAAAGGCCAAGAATGTATGCAGCCCTCTGGGAGCCAAGGCAGCTCTGCAACAATTCCTAGCCCAGTTCTGACAATGCACATGCCTTACTGTGTGCTCATGCATAAGCCTTACCCTAGACTAAGGAGCTAAAAACTTGTGATTACTGTAGTGCATGTTCTAACCTAGATCTCTCTAATTCAGGCAGGTGTATAGGTAACATATCATTTAACCCAGCGTTTTTCCTCTGATGGTGTCTTACCAGGAGCCAGATACACTGGATATTATTTGAAACTGGCTTGTATATGTCCTGAACTTAATCAAAGGCAAACTCATCAGCCTTATTCTGGTAACTGTAGTCCACAAGAAAGATGAACTGCCCCCGGACTCTCCATACTCTTTGTTCTCAGAGGATCTAAAAGAATTCCTAAGGGTCCATATATCAGTGGAAAGTATTTATCATCATTTCACTTTTGGTTATCAATTTTTACCTGTTGCCACGGAAGTATTCATAAATCTCAGCAGCCAATGTTTTGGGGGGTGATGGTGATGTGCTGTGATATATTTGTTTATGTTTCTGATGGCCTTTAGAACCCTGTGTCTGAGTGATTTTAAGAACCCACGAGCAATTTTAATTTATTCTACAAACTGCTGCAGTAATGCAGAAGAAAAGAGCTTTTGCACTAGGATAAAACCTGACATTATTTTGTGGGTTTAAATGTTTTCCTCAAAGCATATGTGGATAAAACTTCCAGCGAGGAGTGACAGTATGTGGGTGGATATTGATCAAACAAGTGAATAATTGNGGAATCCTGCTAAAGCACCAGGACCGGCTGCCCAGGGGCTGCTGAAATTTCCTCCCATCCCTTCCCGGCTTGGGCAAGTTAAGTTTCCCCCGTGCTCCCCGACCTCGCTCCGGAGCACCCTTGTTAACTCCGGCCATCGCTGCAGCAAAAGGGAAAGTGCCTTACAGCCCCAGCAGCCATCACTGCCGTCTGATTCCTATTACTTGTTACTGCCTTAGTTATTGTTGTTTTTTTTTTGCTTTGCCTTGTTGTACATATATATATATATATAAGTAAAGACCTGTTATTCCTATTTCTTATATGTTTGCCTGAAAGCCCCTCATTTTCAAAACTATAATAGTTCAGGAGGAAGTGGGTTATATTTTTCCATTCCGGGGTGGGAGGGGGACTCCTGCCTTCCTTAGCAGACACCTGTCCAAACCAGGACACACATCAATTATAAACATTATCCTTTCACTATGCTGTGGACAATATATTTGCAGATACTGTGATACTTAATTTAAATGTGATTTGAATGCAGTAAATTAGATCCTAATGGGTTTAGAAACAAAATGCAGGTGATATGTACAAAAAATTGCAGTGAAATTGTACAGCTTGCTGACAATGGAGATTTAACATACCCATACCTTATCCTGAACTGTATGGTTTCCTGCTCTGGGAATCCTCAGAAATTTTATCATAGAGTATTTTGATAATCCAAATGCATTTATACATAATGATGAGACAAGTGCCATGCCTGTAGTGTCTGTAGAGGTTTGCTTAGCGGAAGTTTGTTCAAAAGTGACATAAGATTGTATTAAAATATGGAAACCTGCTGTCTCAAACTGGTAGCAAGTTCTCAGTCTGAAACAAAACTAACCAGAAAATAACAAAAAAGCTGCTTTCTGTTCCCTGCTAGCGCCAAGAGCCTTAGCACTGTGCACATAGTATATAAATAAATCACTGTGATCAACACCTGAGAGCTTATAAATGTCTGAAATGTATGGTGACAATTTGCAGAACTTCTGCATTGCTCCCTCATGCCCACTTACAAACTATTTGGATAATCTGGAACCTGTTAGGCAATACCTACCATACACCATTGTTTGCTGGTCTGCTCTAGGCCTGCTCAATGCAATAGTAACACTGCAAGGAATGCTTCAGTTTATATACTGGGAGTGCCAGGGGGAGTGCAGCTCTCCCTCGCTTTTTGTGATGCAACTGTGCCTGGCAAAATGAGTTGCAGTTGGACTGTCGTAGCCACCTGGTAAAACCATGCC
Organism: Mystacornis crossleyi; assembly: GCA_013400655.1. Lineage (NCBI taxonomy): Eukaryota > Metazoa > Chordata > Aves > Passeriformes > Timaliidae > Mystacornis > Mystacornis crossleyi. Next base: position 97,032 of record VYZQ01052762.1, on the reverse strand, counting down.
TGCTTTCAGCTCCCAGTCTCATATCCACTAAACAGTGGTTCACTGTTTTCACCCAGACTTGCAGGATCCTTTATTCCATGTGTCTGTGTGTGTGTGTCACTGCGCTTTTATCACTTGTGTGTGTGTCACTGCGCTTTTATCACTTGGGGGGAAACCTGTATGTGTTGGGCTCAGTTCACCTCTAGTATAACACTGTGGATTCAAGAATACTTGGTGGCCAAATTCCTGTGTAGCTCTTTGTGGCGAGCAGATGGAAATTCCGCAGAGGTCTCTGGATCTCGTTCAGAGCTGACCTGAATGATTGTTACTCCTCATGTGTGACTGATCATTAAAAGGCTTTTAAGTGTTTCCAAGCTGTTCCCCAATTTATCATACAGTTTGGATGCAGGGGAAAAAAAATTAAAATATTCAATATTCAAGTTCCAACTGAAGAAAAGGAACAACAAATAGAACAGAGAAGGTCCTATTCACCTTCTACACTCCTGTCTCTTTGCTTCTTTCCTGCTCTTTTCCATTTTCTGTGCTGTTCCACATCCATATGCCCTTCACAATCTCCCCCCACCACTAATTCCTATGCTGTCTAAAATGCCTTTGAGTCCTATTTCAGTTCTGGTGTTCAATAGATGTGAGTCCCATTGATTTATGCCAGGACTGAATTTTGTCCCCATAGCATACCAAATTGCTTCTGCACACACAGGGAATGCCAAATCAGTGTACAGACATACTACTTTGTAACTGCTTTATTACTCATTTTCACTTGGCACGAAGTTCATACCCTCATTTATGACACTGCTGAGTCTGGTTTGTTATATAAATTTGATCCTATACAAAGCTGACTGGCTTAGAGGACTGGCAGTGGATACAACACCTATCCCTTGCAAATTACCAGCTCAAATTCTAATCAAGTCATTAAATCAAACCAACCAAAACCTCTTTCTGTGCGATGTGGTTGTAAGAACCAGGTTGGTCTCCTCCTGGTTCCCAGTACACGTGTGTCAACACCACAGTTGACTCTAATTAGCACCCTTGCTGGCTACGAAAGCTCCCAAGCCCAGGATTTAAGCAGGCAGGGAGACTGAACTCTTTGTCCTGGCCTCGGGTCATTGCAGGTTGATGAACAAGCAAGTCCTACTTCTGCCTCAGCTATAGTTGCCTTCTATTTTCTGGGACTAGAAGCCTGACACCTTCTACAAACATCTTGTTTTCATAAAAAATATTCGACTCTAGTCTGATTGCATAATATGTTTATTTTCTCTCTTTTTTAGGGAAGTGTTACAGCTAACAGGCCTTTGGTTTGAGTAAGGATTGCAAGATTGTGACCCCTCTGGGATCTTTGTCCTAGATTTCAGCCTTGGCAGGTGAAGGATTCTGTAACCAGTTGACATTTAGTGGCTAGTTTGTGAGTCAAATATCTTGTTTTATTTTTTCCTTTTGGGTTTGGATGAGTTTGTACGGGTTTCTAAAGTATTTGGGAAAGGCACGAGTTTTGTGGTGCCACTGCACCTTCCTTGAGCCAAAAAAGTTGCTTTCCTCATTGAGAAATCTCACTTCAAAAGAAGTTGTGATGTTTTCTAAATTACTGTTTCAGCTGGCTTTTATTTCCAAATGTCTGCATCACTCAGAAAATCTGAGTTTGTCCTGATTTGTGGTATTTCTGATTTATTTTCATATTTAGAGGGAATTATTTTTTTTAGCATACATCCACTTTCTTCACACACATAAAAAAAAATTTGGAGTGACCTCTGGTCTTATTTCAGTTTGAGGAAAGAAAATAAGAATGTAGAAAGAGTCTGGATCTCAGCCATTGCAATGAAAAACATCTGTTGAAGCCTTTGCAAGTATGAATTTATCTTACCATGGGCATGATTATTGATTAAAATTCACATTCTTTTTTCTAATAAATTAAATTCTTATAAATTTTCTATTCTTTTTTTTCCTAATAAATTATTTCAGCTTCATTTCATTCCTGAGTAAAGAAAGGTAGAAAACTGTTGCATGTTGGTGCTTCTGTAAAGCAGAGGCGGCCAAAGTTTATTCTAGGCACAATCTGATGGTGGTCCAGAGTGCTGGATGATCCCACAATGCTGGCTCCTTTGCTCTCTTTCTCACTGCTAAATTACGTAAAATGGTTTCCTACTGTTGTGTTTCCATGTAAGCAACCAAACAAAGTCTTGTGGAGGCATGGTGAAGTCCCAGACCCGAGGAGTGGTTTCTCTGACTGTGAATGTGAAAGGCATCATGAGGCAAATCTGTAAAATTCCCGTTTCAACAGATCTGTCATATCTGAGGATTGCAGTGTCTCCGGACTAGCAGGGACACCAAATTATGGCCAAGGCTGTCTGCTTATGAATGAGTATTACACAGTCTTGCTGGGATACCGATCTGTTTTGGGATCTGTGTCAGAGTTGGGACGTGCCCGTGCCTGAGTCATAACAGCACATCCGGAGAATCGGAAGAGGCCGGACCTGGATGGGTTCCAGCCCCTCTCCTGGACTGGGCAGGGAGTTCTTGGGAGACTCAGAGGTCTGCTTGTCACAGAGGTGTCTGTGCTCTCTCCCAAAGAAATTTTGGTGAAGAAACATGAAAACACTCTTTCTCACTACAGATCTCATCACACAGCTTTCTTCAATGTGGAATTTTTATATAATTACGCTGATGAAACTTCTCCCTGTGATTTATTTTTTGGAACTTCTGCAGGTTTAAGAAGGAAAGTGAACTGTGGTGAATGAGTGCTCTGTACAGCTCTGTTCAAACTAAAAATGTATCTTTTACAGAAAATCCCCACTTCAAGCCCCTGTGTGGTTTTATTTAATCTTCCAAACCCATATCTAATCTAAAGGCATAATTCACTTTCCAAGACTCAGTAAATTCAATGGGTGTGTTAGGCTCCTCAAACAGTTAGCTAACGAATTGGGTCATGGACTTAGCAATGTTTGAGAGAAATTGTAAATGATGCCTGTTTTTATTGGAGTGAAGTAACATTTAAGCATAGGTAATACACATGATAAACTTGCAACACTAGCAAACTGAAAAACACATGGGACCCATGCGTGTGCCAATTCAAATATAACTTTATTAAACGCACCTGATTTTAAGCTACCTTTTAGTATTCCATTTAACAGTTTAATGAGAACCAGTTATAACATGGGGGTTTTTTCTGTGTTCAGAATTCAGCAAGCTACACAGCTAACACGAATATCCATTCCGGCAGACAGAATCAGAAAAATACAGTTAAGGCCTTTACTGTAAGTAAATACAGGATATCAGTGTGACCTTCTAAACCAACAAAGCCCTTACACAGTCTGCAGAGAACATCTGAAGCAGAAGCTATCAGTGTTTCCTTGATAGCTTTTACCATAAAGACTGTATCATGAATTAAAGAGCTCAAGCTGTTGACTACAAGGACTCCGACATTACTAGAGAATGGTACCTAGCAGTGTCCATTCTTACACAAACATCTGCAGCCATTGAAATGGCCTCTTGCTCCTGAAGGCAGGGGAGCAGGCTATTATGGACATGTTACAGAGTTCTCTTTCAGCTGCTGTTTGCCTGAAGTGCCAGGTGCAAAAGATGCGCTGTAAAAGAGAAGAGGGTAATGGTCACATCGATTAGGAACTGATAATTGCTCACTCTCTATTTCCCCGGTGTTCAGCCGACTGGCTGTTTCAGCAATTATTTTCCAGTTCTTTATTTGTGTTAATGGTGTGCCCAATATCGGGGACTGTTTCCCTCTTTTGTAGCTCTAACCCGCTATTGAAGTCCTGGAAGTGTAATGTATAGCATTAGCTCTAGTGTGTCTGATTAATGTAATCACAAGCTTAGTTCTGGAAGGAATCCACCCTGTAGTTTACATTAGCTGTTAGATGACCTAAAATTCTCCTCTCTCCCCCATTCATGTGCAAAGTACTGGTTACATGTTTTTACTTTTCTTTTTGTTTATTCTTACGATTTTGCTAAGTCTGGTGAAAGAGCTGACTGCCTGCCATTTTCCACATTCGCAGTAACCTTAGAGTTCTGAGTTCTGTTTTCAGATGCACAGGGATGATGAGGGTCACAGAGCACCATACGTCTGTTAACTTAGCTCCTGCATCTGTGGCTGCTGATTTATATAGGTTAGAATACAACTGCTCAGAAAGATAGTCACAAAAGCCTGCAAGAATCTCTTTTTTCTCTTTCTTTTTTCTTTTTCTTTTCTTTTTTTTTTAATTGACAATTCTTTATCTTCTTTTTTCCAGCTGAGATATTATGAGGAGTGACACTCTTTGTATGAAGTAATCAAATCATTGCTTTTTAAAGATAGGAAAATTAAAGCCTTTCAATTTCTTCACTTATTATTTCTTTTCTCAAGTAAGAAATCTTGGCTTACATAAGGATTTCAAGATCAAATGCAAGTTGACTATATTTTATTCAGACTCCAGAAATGTAGATTCTGGGTTGGGTTTTGTTTTGTGGGGTTTAAATTACAGAGAATTAAATTCCATGGCAGCATATACCAGATACTAAAAGAGACTAAAAGAAACAAAACCTGCATTTCTCTTTCTCTGTGAAGAAGAAAGTGAACTATTTGAAGAGGCCAATTATGGAAGTTGAGATCAATATAGCATTAAAAATCAGTTAGGATGAAATGCCAGACGATGACAGATTATCATATGAATTAGATCTTTGCTCACAGGAACGATTGTCACAGCACCTGTTAGAAGCTTACTATGGTTATTTCAGTACAGCAGATCTCCTCTTATCAATGAACAAAACCCTCAATAAAATTGATTTTTTTTTTTAATTCTGGCAGATTCCCTACCTGGTAAAGAAGTAGTGTAACAGATAAAGTGCCCACTAAAGTCTGGGAGTTTGCAGGTGAGGAGCTGTAGATGAAAGGGATCAACTTACTTTTAATAGAATTCTCTAGGATATGAGGGTTCTTACAGTGACCCACAAAGCTGGTGGTATTCATGAGCCCAGAGCAGTTTTCTTGATAGCTGCAAGAAGGCTTGGAGTGGCAGCAGCTACGTACTACCATGCAAAGTTTTGAGATAAGGATTAGATTAATCCAATGAATTAAAATACTATACAAATCCCTGGCTGTAACTGAAATCAAAATTTATTTCCTCACATACAGATGAAGAAGAAATAAAAGGCAGGGGTTCTGGGATTATTGTTTGTGCTATTGGAAATGGGAATGTAGAAACTCAGGAATATACAGAATCTATGCTGTGGCCTTCATTGCTGCCAGTGTATGCTAATTCTTTTATTTCTCATCTCAGAACATCAAGGCTAGCAAATCTGGGGATACCTAAATGCCTAATTCTGTGTTTCAGTGTCGTTTACTCACAAACAAAATTTGCTGCATGAAATAATTTGTTAATTTTGATGAGTGTTATTAAATCTTCTCTGATTTAATCAGAATAAAGGATGAAACCCCCACAAGCAAAGTACAAGTGGATCCCTTTTCCCCTACAAGACATCTCAAATACCTGCTGGCTCTGCAGGCAGGCCTTGCTGGGACACTGCGCTTGCTGTGGCTGAGGCGCAGTTACTCACGCCTTCCATTTTGAAGTCTTGTTTTCTGATGGCAGCTCCTCACCAGCCTGGGACAAACCAGTCGTCCTTCCACATTCTTTCCATGTGGCGCTGTACAGAAATCCCCATGTGCAGCTCCCTGTGAGGAGGAGAGTGTGTACAGAAAATAAGTAGAAATTCCCCGGTGGTTGTTGCCCCCACGTTCCGGGCAGGGTGCACGGCCCTCACCTCGGAGCTCTGTGGCGGCGCTGCCCGCGGGGCCTGCGCTGCGGAGCGGGGCTGCATGGCAATGCATGGCAATGCATGGCAATGCACGGCAATGCA
>VYZQ01052762.1:65118-80629 GCA_013400655.1 Mystacornis crossleyi | reverse complement strand
TTTGAGTTTTTCAATCTCTGGGTACTCAATTTGTGAAGATAAAAGGGGCCTGGAACTTATGGAAACATATGCTACTCCTTTTGAAAAGTCTAAAACTTACTTATGTACAGCATCACCGAAATGCTATTACCTCTGGTACTGACAACAGCAATCAAAAAGTCACATAAACAATGATAGGCTGAGGAAGAAGCCAAAGTTTTGGAGATAAATATATATATATGTATATATGCGAGGGCAAAGAATAATTCCTATTAAAAGATTCCACAGTACATTCTATATTCACTGAGACAAGACCTTATTTTTTTAAACCTGCATCTGAATGACCCAAACACAGTAATCATGGATGCGTGTAATTTTTTTCCCCTCCTTCTGCTGGATCCTAAATTTAAATCATAATGCTGAATTTGTGACGTCACTCTCAATCATTTCCACATGGCTTCACTTGCAGGATCAAAAAGAAGGTGAAGCTCTCTTGTGTCAGCAGAAAGCAGATTTGGGGGATGGAAGATCATTCAGTGAAATTTCCAGTAATGACAAGAAGACTTCAAAGAAGCCGGCAGGTAAAGTATCATTCTTTTTCAGTAAATAGTTGCTCTGCCTCAAATTTACCATATTGACAGAGGTTCTGTTTTAAAAGGGGCTCTGCTCCTAAGAGGATCCTGAGTCTTCAGATGCTCCAGTTCCTTTAGAAAATCCTTCATGAATTTAAAATCAACAGGTGTATTCCAGAAAATAAAACTCAGGAAACAGGGTAAGATAACAGCATGGTGGGTTGCCCAGCTTCATATTTCCATTTTCTCTGGTACGTTAGTTTTCTAAAGGTGGCATTTTGGCTCTGATCAAATGGGAGGGCAAAGGTTACCGAATGTGAGGCTGTGGCTGCTGGAAAAGAGAACCAGTACAATGGTGGGGAGAGGCAGGCCACCAGCATTAAGCACGGAGAGATGTGGGAAACTGGCAAGAAGGAAGAGGATGTCATTTTCTGAGAAACCAGGAAATGAGATCTGTGTTCAAGCATTTCTATTTATGGTATAAGAATTGTAAATATTGCAGCAGATATTTGATACTGAGATGAGGAAATATGTGTCAGGCCTTTTAGTTTTAAGCCCTTGTTTTTGCATGGGCTGCTTTTGTTCAAGGAGGCAACAATGGAAAAGGAGGGATTTGAGAAGAAAAAAAGGCTTCTGCTGCAGCATTTCCCAAACTGTTTTTCCTGTGCCCCTCTCCCAAACGAGCGCTACTGTTCATGACCCTTCTCTCCCCTTTCCTCCCCAACTCATTCAGCATCCAGCATTCAGGATTACAGCCACTCATCTCAGTTTGCAGCCCTGCCAGTATCTCTCATACCCCCCCTTCTTTCCCAGAGACAGGGTGAGTCCTAGTTTGGGAACTGCTGTTTCCACTGGATTCCAGTTCCTGGCAACCCATCTGTAAAATACTTTGACCAAAAGGGAGCTGTTCCCCAGAGACTGCAATGCTAATTCTGCTGTGTAGTTCTGGTGTGAATTCAGAGTAATCTCCTGGCCGAACACAAGTGTTGTCCGGCTGGGCTTGTCCCTAAATGTGTAAAATGAGGAAAACCTCTGCAAGGCGTTTTTTAAGTGTAGCACCTCACAGCCTTTGAGGTTAGATGCATGGTTTGGTTACCAAAATGTCTCTGTGCTCATTCCTATTCAACTTAGAGCCTAAAAATGTTCTCCCTCTTCTGCCAATAGCCTTTATCATTTTAGATATTTTTCCTTTAAGTTTCATTAGTTCTGTGTTTTAAAGGCAAAATCAAGCATTACAGGGCAGGAGGATGGGACACACCACTGTTTTCACTGCTCATTTTGCAAATGTAAAGGCAGAATGTGTGTGACTCTTCTATGCCAGGATCTTTCCCAGAGCTAACTCTCATTCCTGCTTTTTATTTATACTCACCAGAGCCGCTGACTCGTTTACCTGAGTGAGTGGCTGCTTTTCTCCAGGAAGCCATTTACTTATCACAAGATGGAGACAAGACAACAGCAGTGTTCAGCACTATCTGTTTATCTACCCAAATATGGATTTTAAAGGGTCTCTACAGCCATTTGACTTTGAAACCTCTCAGCCCCAGAATACCAAGTAAATAAAACCAACAGGGGATTTGGTATAATTTCTGCTGTTTTGTTCAAGGTTTCCAAGAAACTCAATAACCTCCTCTCTAAAAGAGTGTGTCCTTCTCCCACTGTTTGTTTATTTTTTCAAAGATAAAGCATTGCATCTAAAATAAGGGAAGCAATAGTGAGATGCTTTGGGGAGGGTATGGAAGCGAAGGGAAATTATTAGAAGTTGTGACCTCAGTGGCAACATTAGACGTAAGGTGCATGCTGGCCCATGCTCATGGACCCTGAGAGGGACACACCAGTGTATCAGGCACCCTGTTCTTCACACCACCCTATGCCTGCCACCTTTTTAGCTTCCTCGCCATGCACCAAAGTTAGAAGTTGCGAGATATCATCATGGCCCTCATCGTCTGGGGTACCCTGCACACTTCCTCTTTGTGACTGTAGGTGAATTAGGTTTATATAGGGAGATACATTCTTTTATCTGAAACTCGAGTCACTAGGGATAAGTCTGTCATGAATGAACTATGTTGCTCTTCCAGCCCTACACACTCGAGAGGTTTTTCTGTCTGTCTTTCCCACAGTAGTTTTGGTGTGAGAGGTGTCCCTGCAGTCATCCCATGCCGGCTGCTGCTGTGTGCCAGGGCAGCCATCTCTGCCTGCCAGAGGATGCAAAGCAGCTCCACAGGGACTGTGGGGAGCATGTCCATCCCAGCTCCTGTCAGGCCAGCCCTTGTACTTGTGTGAGACGTAGGTGATTGCTAAAGTTGTTTCCGAGACTGCTTGTTATATAAAAAAAGACAGTGACAGAACTGCATGGAAATAAAATCTGATGTAAAACCACTATGCTTTTTTACTTTTTAGAAAGGTTTTGTAATGTGTTTGAATTGGCCACCTGGCTATCTTTGGCTGTGACTGCTAATCCTTCAGTATCCTTGAAGGTGTCCTTGATCCTCTAAATTAGCTGATATTTTTAGAATATTTCAATTTTTATTATCAGTTATGAAATGGACATATCACTGAATATTTTTATGTCAGTACGATTAAAATGCTTAATACCCTCAGCGAAATTTGCAATGACAGAAACCATGGATAGAAATCAGCTCTAAGTTGAAGAAGAACAAGATGTCCAGTAACTTTAGGAGGCAGCAATTTTTCAAAAAGGTTTGTTCAGTCTCCTAAAACACTGAGATAGATTTTTTGCAGAGGCAAACTCAATACGAGTACTGTATCGATATAGGGGATATCTTCTGCATTTGTGAAACTGGGGGGGCCCAGGAATGGGGCCCCAGCCCAACACAGAGTTTCTAATCAGCTGAAGGGACTCTGACAGCAAAGCAGTGGTGTGTCCTGACATGGAGCTGGGGACAGTTGAGAAACCAAAGCTGTGTATTTAGCAAGAATCAAAGTGGTCCAGATCTCACCCTGTGGGCAAGATGGGAGGCTTAACTTGGGATGGGAAGCTCTCTACAGTGACTCTTGCTTTGCCAAAGTGATCCAAATTCATCTCCAGTGAGAGTCTTGAGAAAACACGGTACATGAAGAGCTTTGCGTGGGAGGTCTGCCATGTCATTCTGTTTGTGGAAATAAAGAACCTCAGTAAATAGAATCTTTGCGTAAGAAAAAATGATGTGACCTAATTAACACATCATGTTCATAAAGGAGTACCTTCTGTCAATCAGTATACCAACTTTTTCTATATTTTTCAATATACTTCTGACTTTTCAACAATCAATATGTAGAGGAACTCATGTGTTCATATCTTGATCTAACAACTGTTGACCTGTACTGGGTAAACACTTCTGGTTTTGCTAGGTAAGGTTGAGATGTTGGCCTGTTTCTCAAAAGCATTACTGATGTCACTTCTTTTTAATATGCATTGTATTGTACAATGTTTCTCAGAACACCTTCCAGGGAATTTCCATGATCTAAACAAATGTCTTTGAGATTATTAATATTCAAAATATAAAAAGATGCTCTCTTCTTTTTGCTTATTTTTTTACTCTGTTGAAAACAGAAATTGAAATTTCAGAATCACAGAGGGTTTTCAAGTATATGGGAGTGAGATTTCTCCTTGGAAAGGTACAGATAGCTATTTTCAAATCCGAGGGGCCCACAAAGAGTGTCTGGGCTTCTGGAATGAATTGCTGAGTTGTACCTACAGGTGCTAAGTGTGATTACGTCAAAGTGCAAGTGCAGGAAATGAGATCACCCAAAGGTACCACAGGCACTGCAATATTAAGAACTGGGTACTGCAACTGTATTTATCTCCAGGTTTCAAATCCCCCCTGTTAAACCCACTCATTAACTATTTTGTTAAAAGTTGTGGAGACCACGCTGGGGTAGAGGGATACAAAGAATTTGAAGTGAGTTTTCAATTAAAATCCACAGTCTGTTCTGTTTCTGATAATCTCTAAATTCTTTTGAATAAATGATCATTATAACTGTGTCTAATCTGTTTTCAAAACAGACTCTGAAATAGCCATTGTGTCTGCACCTTCTGTTTTTATAACTTATGTGCTTTGATATTGTAATTGATGCAAGTGGGTGCAATTAAATCTTTATTTGGAAACTTGCACCAAAGCAAGTCATTCAGTAAAAAAAAAGCCACCAATGTGCTTTGACTCTAGATTCTCACACATATTTGCACTTACAATCAAAGCTTTTGTTCTGTTAAACTAACAAGGGCTGTTTAGCATAAGAAAGAGTTAACACAGGCTGCCTTACGTTGTGCTAATTTTGGGAATAACAGTCGAATGGGAAAAAAAAATTTGCAGGAAACTATGCTGTCCCAATAAAAACGACCAATTTTTGTTTTAATAAGCAACTCACCACAAGTGGAGTGGTTTAAAAAAGGCCCAATGGTATGCCAATGATTACTGTCACTCAGTGATAAAATACCTCTCTTGTTTTTCCTAAGAAAGATCACAAGAGAGCAGATCAGATCTCTAGCTCAAAATTGCTTCTAAACTAGGCAGCGAATTCCACCACTTTCACTTCGGGGGATTTCACATCAGCACAAGATAGGCAGGGATCAAGATCTGCAATTAGCTGTTTGTTGGCATGTCTTTATTTATTAGTTCTGTGACACAGCTATTGATCAGCCATCACACTGCTGCTTATAATTCAGGTACTGCTGGCTTGAAACTTAGCTATGGGTTGGTTTGTGTGAAAGGAATTTTTGTAGAAGGGTAAGCATGATTTATTTCAGTGAAATGATCTGTCTGCTTGGTCCCACTGCAGGGAGAGGCTGTAAAGGCACGGAGCTTAGTCAGGCTGTCAGCTGCTTTTGGAAAAACTACAGGTTAAAAGCCTTTTTCTTTTGCTCAGGGACTCTCAACTAATAGGAAAAATCTTAAATGTAATAAAACATGGTGTGTATATGTACATGTATATAATTACATATATATGAAATATAGTTTCTTTTTCTTCTGAGAAAATTCAGGTAGACCACTTTACCACCTATGAAGCAAAGTCATGAAAGCACACAGTGGGTGTAATCAGGTCTAAAAACCCTTATAGTGGGTTTAGAAACCTCTATATTCATTTATGTGGAAAATACCATCTTGGCCTTCTTGAGACCCAAAGAAGACGTCTTCAAAAGGACACTTTTTGGCAGAATGCACCTCCAGCATAAGCCAAGGTTATTTATGGAGTTCCTGTGCCAGGCTATCTTCCTGACAGGAAAGGTCAGCCTCCTCGCATCTCAAACAAGCATGGCAGAGACTCTAACCTCAGTCAAAATCTATCATTATGAGGAAATCAAGCTCAACTCCACTGAAAGTTTTTTATTATTGATGAGACTGGCTTAAATAGTATCTGGGCTAAAACCTAAAAATTACGCTTGTTATCTGAAGATTGCCTCTCAAGATAATTCAGCATCTCAGGGACAGGTCTCATATCCTGTAGTAGGACAACTGCACATTAGTAGAATGCTTTCTGTCCCTAATGCCACCCCAGAGTAGGTGACCATTGTAAAGTATCTCCGGTGTGACTCATCTTGAGTTTGTGTGAGTTCTAAAATTTGATTTTAAGATCAACTTGAGCCCATTTAAGATAAGATTGTCTCTGCGGGAAGGTGTATTATTTTTCTCTCCCCTGGCTCAATGATTCTGTGCTTTTTCTTGTATCAGCACTAGTATTTTCCTAGGTTTATGGTCTGATTAAACCTGAGTAAAATTTAGCCACTCAAAAAAACCCCAAAGGGGTCGGGTAATGTTCACACAAAGGAGTCAGCAGAGTGAGGGGAAAGGATGGATTGTTCCTTCCAGAGGTTTTTGCTGGATGTGAACCTGTCCTTGGAAGCTGCCTCACATGCAGTTGGAGGATAGCTCCTAGCTCCCTCTGCAGAGCCAATTGTTGGACTTTATGTCAAACAACTGCTGTTCTTTTGCAAATTCTGATTTTTCAGTGACTCCCTGATAGCATCCAGTTTGAAGAAAATGTTAGAAAGGCCTTGGATTTATTAAAGTGCAGAATAAAAACAAGTTTCGAAACTAGTTGCAAAATGGCATTTCTGTCCTTCTTTAGAACTATGTGTACAGCTTTGGGAAGAGGATAAGCCAACTATTAAAAAGTATTCTGAATCCCTTAGGATAGTACAGAAGAAAAAAATAGCTCTGCCTTTGGCATTAGTCTAACTAACCAGGTTCTAACTTCCCACTCACTGATACCAGAATGGAGAGGAAAAATATTTATCCCTCCCTTCAACCGAATATGGAATTCAAATAAAAACAAAGTAAACCAGCCAGGCAAATAGTACAACTTCCTGCTCCAATCCCTCTAAAATTCAACTTTACTGACACATGCTTGGAAAAGATTCAGTGCCCTAAATTACCACTGAGAGTAAATAATAATTTCATTTGCCATGACAGGAGATTTTGGGTAAGTGTCAGCCTAAGGACAGCAGATGAGACTATCTGTTGGGAGTCTCCCTTTGCTGCTGTAGAAGGTTTTGCTTGGAAAAGGGGGGACAAAGGAGGACTGAAGGCCTACTCAGGCCCATGGTGGCATCAGAAGCAGCAAATGCTTTTCCAGCCAGACTTCCATTCTGTCTGTTTCAGTCTTGACCCTTTCCTCTGCCCTGTGTCCCTTGCCCTTTAGTGCTCACAGCCTGGGAAGCGCCACGGGACCGTCTAAGTAGAGAGAGGGAATGTGGCTGCTGTGTTAAAGGGCAGTGGAGGAGAGTGGTGGGTACTGAGAGAGAAAGGGAGAAGCCATGAAGATGAAGCACAAGATCCTCCTGTGCCACAGCTGAAGAGAAAGTACAGAGAGGAACGGACCCGCAAAAGGCTCAGGAATCTCTTTTCTGACCCACAACCTTTCAGAAGTGCCACATCCAGCAGGCTCTGCAGCCCAATTTTTTTTTTTCAAATTCTAACTTTTGTGAAAACCTCCTTGAGATGGATCAAGGATGGATATTCCCCTGAGACCTTTTCCTAGCCCCTACTGTTTCTTTGAAGACCTTACAACTCCCTGCTGATCAGCTTGAATGCCCTCAGCCTCTTTTGCTTTCCTGAAATTTGACTAATACCTTCTTGTTCTACAAAGTACTGTGGCTTTTTCCTTCCTTCCTTCCCCAAATCCTTCTGCCACTGCTACAACACTGAATTTTGCCTATCCTTGGGACAGCACAATTACAACTAGTCAATACAGTTGAGCAACCTGGTGTGCAACGGGACCCTCAGGTGGTACCACTCACTCTGCCCAAACTACCTCTGCTTACAAAGAAATGAAAACTCTCTTTTCTTTATCACTGAACACCCTCAGCAACACCTATACAGGACCTACACCTGCTACTGGGATTTTTATACATCTGGAATGATTGTTCTGACCTCCAAAGTAATCATGATGTCTTCCGGGAACTCACTACCCCACTTTAACTCTTCTCTCTTGGCCTTTCTCAATATTACATTTCAGTTTTCACTCTGTCCTCACTCTTTCAGTTTTCTCTAAAATCAATTTTTTTTTTTTTTTTAAACTGAAAGGAGATGTGAGACATAGATGTTTTCAGGAGGTGAATTAGAGGTTTTGGCAGTAGAGTGGGGAACTTACGGGCTTTTGGCACCTACAAAAAAAATGACAAGTGGCTCAGGTTGGTGGGATAGGCATGTTAACTTTCCTTTTCTTTTCATTCTGTTTTTTTTCTTAGAGTAGCTACATTTGAATTGTTATCCATAGGTCATATTTCTAAGTACACTGGCTTATTATGGTTTTATTTGGCTTTCAATCTATGATATCCCTAATTTAGGCCCCGTAACAATAATTTAGGTATAGAATTATATACACATGTAAATATATATGTTTTATAGACGTATATATTTAATTCTGCTTATCAACATTGCCTATACATATCTACACATACGTTTTTAGGGATGGATATTGGCATTTAAGTTACTCCCATGGGCAGGAGAAGGTAATAGCTACACTGAAGAAAATTCTAAGAAAACTCGACTCCAGCAAATGTATTCTCCATGCAATGAATACTGCTTTATCATTCTTTTGGTGCCATAAAACTCCATTATGAGTTTGGTACGTGCTTACCTTAGGTGCTATGATTTATAATCAAGAGGGCCTTGCCAGCTATTATGGCTGCATTACCCTACCTGTTTATTTGTATGTCCTTACATGAGATGCCAATTTCTTTGAGGTTAATTGTCTTAGCAGGTGTAACTCTAAAGTAAATTATATGAGACATATTGGCCTCTTTTCTCACTGAGAACAGAAGAAGTGAGACTGAAAGGTCCCTGCTATTATACAAAAATTTCTGTACACAGAGGTATAGCTGGTCCTACAATATGTCTGCTCTTTCTGCTCCCAAATATTCTCACCATTATGTCTGAGATGAGATCACAAAAGGGTTACATGAAATGTTTTCCTAAAGTGTTGTGGGATTTGCTGATACTTTGTTGTTATAAAAATAAAAGGGCTATAGGGGCTGTTGCTTCCTTGACTCTCTAGGAAAAAATGAATCTGTATGTTAAACTGTGTGTATTCCCACGCTCTGTCCAGAACAACATCATGAACATAGTTGTTTTTTTAGGCAAGTGGTACCTTGATTATGTGCAATAGAGGCATGCTCAAAGATGGAAGAATAATATGGAACCTTCCGAATTAAAGTTTTCCTGATTTTGCTGAGTTTAACATGGGGTTTATTGAAATTCTTCATTGTTTGTTATTGCAATTTTTTCAGGCGGAAAGTTTTGAGTAGGAGCAAAGATAAGAATTATGTAAAAGGGAGGGACTTAAAGATGACCACTGCTCATCACTTTACTAATAATTAACTTTAAAATCTATGAGACATTCTGGCTTCTAAATTTTTGGCATTTTTTCAGTTTTTGTTAAGTATTGGATGGTTTACCTCAAATTTTTTCAGTAATGAAATTGAACTCTGTCCAAAAATGTGAAGTCAGCACAAGTTCTGAGAGCACGTTGCTCTCTGAGTTCTCACACTTTTAAAGCCTTATAGACCCCATATATAGTCTCTCCTTAGCGTGTTCCCTACTACTGAGGATGGGATCACCTACCTTGTGCAAACTGGTTAAATCTGTTGATTTTCCTGCCTCTATTTGCCCCTACTTTCC
Source organism: Mystacornis crossleyi (assembly GCA_013400655.1). NCBI lineage: Eukaryota > Metazoa > Chordata > Aves > Passeriformes > Timaliidae > Mystacornis > Mystacornis crossleyi. Next base: position 70,962 of record VYZQ01052762.1, on the reverse strand, counting down.
AGCTGTCTGGTGTGTTGAGCTCTTCCCAGACTCAACGATCACTTGTTTACTGTGCTGGAGTTGAAACTCTTGGCCAGCTGGCAGCTGAGAAGGGAAGAACCACAGCTTCTTGGTGCATTAAATTGTCATATTAGGCTCTAGCTTGGAAAAACTTTTGCTGGCTTTGTTTTCTTTTTCCCTAAGCATGACATGACAAATATACTGGGTTTTCATTTGTTGGGTTTTTTGGTCTTCTTTATTTAATTTTGGGATACTTAAAAAAAAAAGTTTAGCTATGACAAATCTAACCAGCCCTTCTGCTAGGGTAAGACACGTGTCTTTTTATTGCAGTGACCTTGTTTGATACTGAATTACTATGCAAGCACTAATGAGGGAGTTACCGTAGAAGAAATGGTAACCAAAGAGGATCTGTGTTTTGGGAAGGGGTGTAAGTGAAGAAACACAAATTTGAGACTGACAATTATTTCAACCATTAATCTTATTCTGGAGGCAAGTGATAGTGATGACAACAATCTGACAAACTGTAAAGCCCTGTGATGAATTGAGTCAATTATGATCTTTTGTCTGTCTCACCTGCACTCTATCCTCTGTTCTGGTTACCCCTCAGGGGAACTATTTTTAGTATTGCAGTCCTAAGACAAATTGTAGCTGGGTATAACTTCCATACCATCTGATTCCATTGTAGGGAAGATGGAGCAGGGCAGAAAATCTTCCTTAAAAAATTGAAGAAGTCTAGACTCTTCCATCCCACAAGAGCTATGCACAGGCAGGTAATCATGATTCTGGAACTGTGCCCTTAATGTATTTCTAAAGCAGTCCTTTTGTAGCTAGCATATATCTGGTTTCATACTAAGAGACTACATGTATTCGCCCATGCACATTTCCCCAGAAAACATGGGAATTGTTCTGGGATACCTGGATTAGCATCCATGCTTCTAGGATACAGAATTCTGCATTTTCGTGTGTGCTGTATGTAACTCACCACATTTCTCAATATTTTTTGTACTTTCACCCTATTGTGTTTTTACACAGAATAATCATTGTTGGAATGTTTTGTTCAGGTGAATGGGTTTGAGCAGGCGCAGTGAGAAGAAAGTTACTCAGCAGGTGTAAGGTTGCATGTCCTAGAAGTTATTTACTGGTTCTTCCTCTGGTCAGGTTTTAGAAGAAGCAGTTGACCTTTAGCTATGCCCCTCAAAGCTCTCCAAGTTTGGTAGATGAGTTCTGAGAGCCCACTGAAGCAATTTAGACTACTGCAGTGAAGAGGTGCCTGACACCTGAGCCTTGCATGGCACTGGACTTTCAGCATGGAGGAAATGCTTTTAAAAGACCATGTGTGTCTGGAATTTAGGTGACTCCAGGTTAAGAAACAATTGAACAGAGTTTTGCACAAGATATAGTATGGGATTTAGCACACAAATTTTACATGAGTCTATGTCTGACTTTGGAATGCCCACATATGGAGAAAAATAAAATGAACTCCTGGCTTCACTAGCAGATGCTGGATACTCAATATTTTTGATCAGACCTTTTTTACTAAGGTTCCTGAACATGGATTTATGAGCCAACCTCTAAAAATCTTGGCTGAAGTTCTTAAAAGGAATTAATCTCTCTTATACTACCCACTATGAGGCCCCAAAACTTCCAATGGTTTAATTCTTTAAGAAAGAAAGAGCAGCTGTGCCACACTAAGTCATGGATATACTAGGCCTGGCACCCTCCAGTAGTGGAAAATAGTGGATGCTTGGGGTAAATGATAAGAATAGGACAAGCACAGAATGATATTTGTCCAGGATCCTCTCCAGGCGATTCAGGGATTCCCTGTACCAGAAGCTATATATTTGTATTTAATTGCTGTGAGTAATTTTTTTTCTCCATGAACTTGCCCAAACACTTGAATACATATCATTTTTATCCCCACTGCATCCCGCAACAAGTAACTCCAAGGCTTCACTGGGCTCCACATGAAGAAGCTTATCTTCCTATGCTTCTTGGAACCTGCTGTTTGCTGAGATCTTTAGTAAGAAACATTGGTTTGTAACTATTTACCTTTTCTTTGCAATTCAGGATTTCAGACGCTTTTTTATTATATCTCATTATTGACAAGATATCGTTGAAACTTAACAGGAGCATGAGTACATTTAAAGCTAGAATTTAACAGTAAACTTGTCTGTGGATTTATAGTCATGTTCTAGAACCTCTTCTGTTCCTATATAAACTCTTCAAAAATGATTGAATCCAGGGTAGACATAAAATGATTCAAGGAAATAAAAATTCATGTTCCATTCATATTGGCAGGAGAGATAGATTGAGGTTACTGCAGGAATCATGAAAAATCCCCTTTAATAACTTTCGAGAGCTGAAAACGCCAGAGTTGAGAATTACATGAGGTTCTTGAGCAGAAGTGCACGTGTGTGGTTATATACATATGTCCACACTGACACACAAAACTGCCAAGGCCGTCTGTGCTGGAGGAGAGGTGGTGAGTTTAAGTCTAGGCAACACAGAGTGAGGCTCAGTGCCCTGGCTTAAAGATGCTGTTGGCTACCATGGAAACCAGTTGGAACTGCTATGTAAGGGACACGTTATCTGTGGGAACAAAACAGGAGTGACTATTTCTCAATATCACAATTACCTACAATTAATCTTGCATATTAGGATTGTCTCGAGTTATTTGCATAAAGCATTATTCACTTTGCTCCAAGACTTATGTGAGTGGGGGCAGCCTGACCTTAGCAAGAGTTCAAGGGTTTGACAGTCAACTTGAGAACCTGTTTTATGATGCGTAATTTTACCAGCATTTCGGGTATGGCTCTTCCAGTGCAGCTTTCATTTCAGCCTTTAAAACCTAAACTCTTTGCAGATGGCAGTGTGCAGAGAGGAGAAGTGGTGGAAAAGTCAGTTATAAGCTGTCACAGCAAACTAAATCTGGCTGTAGTCACACAAGTAGTAGTTAAATTATCCCTCAACATCAGCAGTAGCTTTTAAGTGAAAACATGATCGTGCGTGGTGTTTGAGGGCTATTGCTAACATGGGTTATGGAGATGAAAATTTGTATTTCAAGTCATTGCAGAGTCTTTGAAGATAAATGTGGGTGTGCGTGTGTCTCTGTATACAAAACACTCAATTAGGAGTCCTTTTAAACATGTCAATTTTACAGTATTGTGACTTGACAGGCATCAGCAGAGGCATCCCTGACTTACACAGGCATAAAAAACCAACAGATCTGGGCCTGTGCATCACACAAATGCTCAGTAACTTGCTTATGTATATTTATACTCAGATATAATACACAACATTGTGTAAGCATATACACACCACAACATAAAATAAATATATGCACATAACTGTCATTCATGTTGGTTAGAGGTTGTACCTTGCTGAATTTGCCTCTCATCTGACCAATACAAAATAAAGCATCTGTGAGGTGAGCTGCATTTTAGAAAATGACTCAGTACACAGGATGATACAGCACAATTTGAGGGGCTTTTTGATATTCCACATCTCTGATCGCTATAAATTTTTAATGCAGTTACTATAAAATACTGGTAAGAAGTACAGCTACAGAAAATGCAAATGAGCTCAATAAAGTCTCCAGGGCTTTTCGAGTATGTAAGGTTATCCAGCCTGTTTACAGACCACAGTGTGCTAGAATGAAACAAAATCAAACCAAACCCTTACCCTGAAGATATAATTGGCAACGTTAAGAATCTTACAATACCCCAGGGACAGTAGTTGCATCTCTACTTCACCACATATTGTTGAAAATATTATTCAGCTGTTTATTTATCTGGAATTAGCAGATTAGGTAGTAGTGTTTTAGTGATACCAAACATCTGTGATAGCAGCTTCCCAGTAATAGGCTGAAACAGGCACTGTATCATCACTTCGGGGAAGAATTTAGGCAAATGCAATTGTGACTACAGTTTCTTCTTTTTCCTTTCTTTTCCAGGTCAGCTCTGTTAACAGCTATCTGGGCTCAGACCCCAGCTCTTGAATCTCACATTTTATTAAGTATTCACTTTGCCACTAGTCATTCAGAAACAGCTTTGTGTAAGGTATTAAAGAACAAGTAAGCCAAATCAACATTTCAAGATTCATATGGCTTTCATATAGCTGGGCAGAGTGTGTCTTTTCACAACTGCAAACCTTTCTTCAAGCTGGATGTTAACATTTTCAGAGTAACTTTTAATGCCAAAACAACGTCCTTCCCTTTCAGTTCAAAGAAAACACAACATCTGTCATAATGTGAAATGTAGATTTAATGCAAGTGTCAAGTCAGGCACTTGGTAATGAGGTAAAAACCCTTGAGATTTTAAGTCTCTCTTCCACGCTATCCTATTACAGGGAGGGGAAAGGAAAGAACCGTTCCTTTGGCACTTAGCAGCTTTTCTGTGTCCCTTATCTATCCTTCCCGGACATCTTCTGTAAATTAGTGGATTTTTCCTGGCAGTGTTTGAGAGGGAGGAAGGTGTGATAATGTTTGCTTTGTGGCCGAGGGAAACTGAGGTACAGACTAGACACAGTCCAGACATGCCGCGGCACTGGCCGGAGCCCCCAGCCCTGACCGGGGCGGTGAGGGGTCCCCAGGGGAGGGCAGCGATCCCGAAACTGCGGCTGCATCCCGCAAGACACTGCGGGCGGCGCGGCGGTGGCGGAAGCGGTGGGAAGGGGGGAAGCTACAGGCTGGTGGCAGCTTCCCGGCCGGGGGCGGCAGCCAGGGGCGCGGGGACCCAGCGGGGGCGCGGAGCGGGGCCGGAGCTGTCCGAGCAGCGCCGCGGGCGCGGGGCAGCAGCTGCAGCAGCCACGGGCGGGCGAGCAGCGTGTGCCGCTGGGCCAGCGAGCCGCTGGGCGCGCCGGGGAGCAGAGGCGGCCAGCCCGCGTCCCGGGAAGCGCGGGCTCGGGGGAAGGACTCGCAGATGTCTGTGTGCAGGAGCAGAAATATTTGCCCTTTGGATATCCCCTCTTCTCCGCCCCTCTCCCCCCTCGGTTTTTCTCTAGCCTCTCTCTGCCGTTCTCGCGGGAAGGCTGGAAGCAGCCACGGGGTAACCACAGCACGGTAAGGAGTTGGGATTTCGGGATGCAGATGTCACATTGCCGTGCAAACGACTCCCGCAGTAGCACTTTATCAGGATTTCGAACTGCATCTTTTATCTCTTTTAGAAAAGCGTCTCTCGGATGAGATTGCCCTCAATAGACCCAGCATAAAAACATTTTAGTGTTGCTCTTGTGCTTCTGTGCATCCCACTGCGAAGGGGTCCCAGTGGTCCCATGGGAATACAGGGAGTTGTGAGAAGTTACACAACTGGCCACCAGACTAATCCACTCCCTCTACCTTCCCGCGAGTACCTCCCCCTTCTGCTCTTTTTTTCAATAGCAGCCCTTTCTCAAAATCTCAGGTTACTTTGCTAAAGAGTTCTCAGCCTTATAGTTTCTGCCCTTGTCTCTGCCTCCAGCTCCTTAAGAGCCACCCAACCCCAGCGATTGGATTGGGCAGCCCGTCTTGACACACCACTATGCTGAGTGCTTGAGGACGTGTTTCAACAGATGGTTGGGGTTAGTGTGTGTCATCACACTCGAGTGGGGATTAGGGGAGAGAGGCAGCCTTGCTAGAGCTGTGTGGTCTTCCCCAAGTGTGAGCTGCAAGCAAAAGAAGAAATACCTAGCTTTGGGGGAGAACCGGGAGGAATCGTTTCCAGCAGCTCAGATGGAAAAATAAAACCCCAGATTTTGTTCAGGTAAAGTAAAAGGAACCTCATGCCTCTCTCTCTCTCTCTCTCTCTCTCTCTCTCTCTTTCTCTCTCTCTCTCTCTCTCTTTCTCATTCACGTTTCTCAGCACAACG
>VYZQ01052762.1:47704-62285 GCA_013400655.1 Mystacornis crossleyi | reverse complement strand
TTTTTTTTTTTAATCTAGCTTTGTTTAACTTACATCCTGCGCTTGATATTTTTTATATATATGACCAAATGTTCATGCAGGATCAGGAGTTTGAGACTTGTGTAATGTCAGGGCCCGTTCTCACACTGATGAGGCTGGACACTTGTTGCAGATGTCATGGGAGTCATGGGTTCCATGATTTCCTTAGCTTTAGAAAGAGCTTTGGGGGATTTGTGTTTGAGTGGGAAGGCAGACTGATGCGATAACAATTGAGAAAGCTCCTTTCTGAGCGCCTTGAGAGCTGCAGTGTTCAAGAGAGAACGAGGGTCCCGTGACAACTCTGCGGTGACACAGAAAGAATCCAATTAGTGGCCACTCCTGCTGTTGATACTAGATCTCTCCTAAAACATTTCCACCATTACCACCCTCATTGTAATCCCATCCACGACACTGATAATGGGATCAAGAGTGTCTTTTCAGAATGCCTGTTTAAATTTTAACTGCTGTCTTTGGAGATTTTGAGGATATTAAATCAGAAGGCACTGAATAGCACAGCTCACAAGAGAGCTTTGTGACACCCGTGTTACCCAGTAGTTGTCTTTCACATATTAGAATTTCCTAACACCTCCATCACAGGTAGGGGTGCCGTGAGTGGGCTACAGATGAAGTAGGGGGCTGTATGTACATAGTGAAAAATCCATTGAGTTGTGGCTGTCCCTGCACTGCAGTTACCTGTAGACCTTGTCCCTGCAAAGTCACATGTGTGGAAAGCAGCTGTCGAAGGGAGTGGGAGGGCACACAGTCCCCTGTGCTGTGCCTGGTAGTGGCAGCAAGTCATCCTGTTTCTCCCTTTAACAAGCCTTAAGTCATCACTCTGCCTTTCCAGCTGGATCAGCAGTGTAATATTCTCTTCTGCCCCCCTCGGATTTTTTTTTGTCTTTCACATTTCTTGCTCCAATGCTAATTCATCATTTCCATATGATCAGAGTGCAGTAACTCCGTTGTTATTCTTACCAAGGAGGGCAAGTTCAACGCTGTCATGTGCTTGGAGAGGACGCTGTAAAGTGGAAAGACTCAAGGCTCTAAGCAGTGTCACCTCAGAATGCAGCACAGTAATTAATAAATGAATTGCCAAACGAGACACTTTTTAGCTGAATTATTTTTGCATATTTCAGTAGACTGCTTTTGAGAGCCCCTGCAAAATCTTTGTTTAGCATTGCTTGTTCATACTCAAAAGTTGTTAACTGGTGAGATTAATTCCATTTTAATTTTAGGTGTCTTAAGACTTTTACTTTCTGAGAAAACTAATACTTGTTTCATCTTAGGGTTTATGCACAAAGCAGATTTGGTATCAGTGATTTTCCCAGAACTTTAGTTCCCACTTTCAGAATCTGCTGAAAAATTTGGTAAGCCTTTGTTACTGTGTGTGCTCTATTAATCCTGGAGCTCTGAATCTTCTCAGTCATAGCCATCACCAGTCGTTTGGTTACACTGAAACATTTTTTGTAATAGTTGACCTTTACACCCAAGATTTTACCATTATTTTCTTTTTTTTAATTTATTTGTTTCATTTGTAGCAAAAATTAACTTACAGTTAAATATAATCTTGCATTATAGTATTTATAGTTTCCTGCAAAGTTGGTAGTATTGCTGAAATACATACTGGAAGATTTCTAGATGTGGTACTGTGCTATAGAAATCTGGACTGTAGATCAGTGCCAGATTATCCATAGAATATTTCATGAAGTGTCTATATGGAAGCAAAGGACTGGAAAGTCAGTGATGTTATATTCTATAAAAAATCCTCTCCTGGTTTGAATGTAATTATGGCACTGCATGCTGCCATTTCTCTATGATGTGACTCTAACCCATCTTAGCAAGGAGAGGAGCTGCTTGACAGCAGCTGTATTTTTGTGGTGCTTCACAGGAGGGGAACTCTGTTTGGAAAGCCCACAGAGAAGATGGGGAAGCTTTTGGCACTAGAGTTCTGGAGAATAAATGTAACAGGGAGCTGAACACAGGGGATTGTTTTTCTCAAAAGCATCTATTAAAACTGAATAGTGGTTTGTTCCAGTATTGTAATTGCAATGTGCCAAGATGTTCGTTATTCTACCATGTGCACTGTTTTGTCTGTTTTCACTTAAAAACAGAAAAATGTGTTGCCAAGCCCATAAATGTCTGCAAAACTGCCAACTCTCCTGACTTTTATCAGTAGTCTCAAGATATTTATCCTCCTTTATAAAGTTTCAAGTGTAAGAGTCAAGATAAAACGTGAGAAGTTCAGATCTCTGCTTTCTGTTTTTTTAAACTAATCCTCCTGGTTGCTGAGACAGCTGGCTCACATGCAGCTCCAGAAACATGAAGGAAACTAACAGAAATCCCAAATCTCCCTCTGTAAATGCATGCAGGCTGTGTGAACAAGGTGGGTTTGTGCATGTCATGCCTGGCAATTAAAACAACCCAACTTTCTTCCTGAGGTTTACCGTAATCAGTTCCTCCTGAAATTTCTGATCGGTCGTCTGATAACTCCCATTTTGTTAAAGAGGTTTTATTGCAACAGAGGGTGAGGTTTCTTGACTCCTCTCAGACAGCAGAATAGCTTGCTGCCCTGGAGAAACCCATCCGTGATCCTCCCATCCTCTGCCTCCAGCAGTGTGTTCCCTACTCCTTGCTTGTGCCAGTTTTGGCTCTTGGCTCACCTCCTGGAGTGCTGAATGAACTCAGTAGAGCAGCGGGAGGCTCTCCTGGCTACCTGCCTACTGAGTTGGTTCATCTCAGCAAGTAGACAGAGGGTCCACATGCTACACCAAAAGTGGTTGGAGCTGGTGGCTTGAGGTGAGGCGGAGAAACACGGCCAACCCTTTAGGGGAGTGTGAGCTGTAAGATACTCAACTACCTGGTGACATCTCAACCCACAAACTGGGGCACTGTGTCTGCAGTAGAAGTGTGATAACAGATGTGTGTGACTGTGCCAGTGTCAGCATGAGCACAAAGCTAAATGTGCACTTTTAGAGAAAGCCTACACCTTTTTATTTAGAGAATAGCTGCAGTGTTACTCAGAATATGGAAAGTCCTCCCTTACCATTTTTGACTTTCTAACCCAACAAATAGTTGGAGAGAAGCTAATAAGCAGTGTGGAGAGAAAAGAGGAAAGAAACAGAAATGCCTGCTCAGCTGCTGCTTTAAAAAGGTGAATGAGATTCTGAGGGTGGGATCCAGCCTGCAGAGCCAAGGTGTCCCTTGGGTCTTAAATCCGTATATAGCAGCTACCTAAAGGCATGTTCTCTCACTGATCATGAAGAGAGTCCTCCTGAAGACCTCCAGGCACTGCAGTTAGGAAAGCAGGATTTCCTTTTGTAAATCTTCAAAGGCACCTGCCTCTTTCCATATGTAGGGATGAAGCTCATTTACTTGCTTTGCAAGGATTGCCAAGGAGCTTAAGCTGAAAGAACTTGGTATCATCTTGAGTTTCTTGGTTGGCCCAGAGATGAGCAATGCTATGGATAAACACTGTATTTGAACAGCTGTGATGCAATTCCTACACAGTTTTCAGGTGTCTCCTGTACTTTTCACAGAAGAATGCATGAAGCAGATTCTTTCATTTGAACGCTGGAGATATGATTCACTTGAAGAGACTAGGATACTTAGATTAAATGTAATTTTGGTACTGACTGTAGAAATGGAACACTGCGCTCCTCCAAAGTGTCACCTGTTTATTGCTGGGTTACGCCGACAAAAAAAATCTAAATGTAAAGTATATAAGTTACAGAAAAATGTTTTTAAAATCACCCAGTGTTGTTACATGAAGAATGTTTCAAAGGCCTGTGGGGCACATAAAGCTTAGGGGAATCGGAGATGGTGATGGTGATGTCTACAAGCAGTAAAATCATAGTGAGGAATAATGGATGATCTTAGAGGAATATGATCTTGGACAAAGAATGGAAGAAAGACAAGAAATGGTAAAGATTCAGGACCCATGTTTCTGGATCTACCTGTGCTAAATCTTTTGAGGATTATCTCCCAGTGGCTTGATTGCCTAGGGGCATGCCAGTCACAAATTAGACAACAGTAGTGTAATAATAAACTGAACATCCTGTAAATAACCAGCACAGGATATCTTTTAACTATAATTTTTTTTTCCCTGAGGATTGCAAAAATGTTTAGAATAGTAGATTTTAGAATAATATTTGGGTTTTGGAATTTTGCAACAATGAAGAACTATGCATTAGTCCAACCCTTGAAGTAATATTGAGCAAAGGTTCCTGTTTTATTTTAGTTATAACACCTGAAATCTTGAATGTGTCCTTAGTAAAGCACATGTGAATTTACCTTGTTGTTATCTATTTTACATCTAGGGCCAATTTATGAACTGAGACTGTAACACTATCTGCTTGGCCACCAGGAGGTGGTAGGATTTAGGGAGACAACTATCACAGTTAGACCAACAGAAATGTTCTGAAGTGAACACAAATATCTGTCAGGAATTCCAGTAGTTTCTTTTATTTCTATATCAGTAGGACATTGGTATTTTTTATACCACTGTAAACTTCGGTCCACTGCCGGTATATAGGGTCACAGAGGAAGGCTTCCTGTGCTCTACTGCTCTGCAACTCAACTCCTAAGTCAAAAAGGCCACTGAATTTGGGGTTAGTTTTCCTCCTGCTTGGTACGGAGAATTCCTCTAAAGCTGAGATCCTCTGAAGTGAGGAAGGGCAGAATGAAGAGCCTTTGTGGTATACATAGTCAGGGATCACCAGAGACCTCAAAAAATAGCAGTTCAACATAGGAAGATATGCAGCTATAGAGAGGTACTGAAAGAGGTGCATAATTTTTTTAGATTTTTTTCCATCCTTTGCAGCTCACAGCCAGTTTTCCCTTTCACTTAATTGCTCTGCAAATATTTCCTCTCCACAAATTTTGCACTGTTTTGCACATCATCAACTTGTGAAGGGTTTGAGATGCAATACAACCATTTTTCAAGAAATAGGTCTGTGTTACAGCTATTTGTTTTGATCTTGGGTACCATGGATATCTCTAGCACAAAGAGGACATCTATCAAATCCTATGAAACCATTAGAGAGGATAATAGTTGCCAACATGCAAAGAGGTCTGCAAAAGCCAGATAATACAAGGACATGGCTAAGTAGAACTGATGCATGTGCTGTCTTGGACAAGTGACATGCAATTTTATCTTGATGTGGTGTGTTTTGAGGACCCTGTCTACCTTGTATGTAAGCCTGAAGAATTCATTGCTCTTTCTGGTAGCTGTAGAGCATTTGTAGTGTGAAAATACCGTGTGTACTTTGTGTATTCCTCCTTTTATATGCAGTGTAAGAATCCTTAGTTGTTGTTAAAAAATCCAAAGGAGAGAATCACTTGCTGAGGAGCTTGAACCTCTGTTGAGGGAGTTCTGCAATCATATTCATAGACCTATCACACTGCTTTTGGGTGCTCTTTCAAGGCTGCTTTGAATAAAGCTGTTTCCTACATACTGTGTACATTTTAATGAGGTCATCAATATGGGCATCAGCAGCTCGAGTTCCGATGAGCGATGCTGCTGCTGTGACCTGTCTGCTTCACTCCTCTGCTGGAGATTACTCATGCACACACCTCGGGAGCCCCAGGGCAACATCCTGGCAGAGCAAATTTTCATTTCCCATAAGAATATTTGCCCTTCAGTCAGAGACAATTCAGATAACAAGCAACAGTAATTCAGCCATTCTACATTTGCTGCAGTATCACAGCCCAGTACTGAAGCCTGAACTGTGACACTAGTGCTACCATGATGGTAGAAAACAGACACAGACATATGGAGTACCAGTGTGTTGAATCTGGTAGCTTTTTGAACTATTCACTGGTTTGTTTTAGTTTCCAGTCATGGGTGGCTGCCAGAGTTGCTATGTTTCCCTGCCTACAGTAGAAGAATATGCTGGGCTTTTCAGTTCAGAATTGATCTCAGTAATGCACGTATTTATGAGTCTGGGTTTTTGAAGTCATACCCTACTGTCAAACAACTCATCTCTAAAAAAAGTGTTGCAGTTATTTTGGGTGAGAGCCTAACACAGGGAAGCAGAGCAGGTCTCCTAGAATGCCTCATCCATCTCTTCCAGACACCTTGCTGAGTCACATCTGGTATGAAATGAGGACTCCATTTCTCAGTCCTTATCTTCAAAGCTCAGTGTGGGCCACTCTCATTGTTTGAAGAAGCTTTTTGCCCTGCTTCATCATGAATTGCCAACATATACAGTTAATAGGAACAATGATAGTAAACAACGAAGGATGAAAATTGAGGTGGGCAAGAAAATGCCATGCTGACACTACAGGGCGAGAGAGACATCACATATTAGATTGAGAGACTAGGGAACTTCTAAAATAGACAGAGTAGGAGTCTGAATCGTGACTAATAGATATCCCAAAGGAATGCAGACCAGATTTGGTGAGTGGAGGATGGAAAGAAAATGTATTCTTTTTCTCTCTCAGTAGCATTTCTGTGTGCTTGTTGTGATGCCTTGGGTTTTAACTTCTATACTTTTGAAATCCTGTACTGCCTAGTGCGTAACTCTGAAGTTTCTTACAGCTTGTTAGCTGCTCTCTTAGACCAGACAGACACAACAAAGCTTCTCTGAGCTTGCTATTCAAGGACACTCAGGCCATCCGAGGCCTAAAGGTGGAAACTAGGACCAGGAGAGAGGTGGAGAAATGGAAGAGAGCTAAAGTTTTAATTGGTGAATTTATGCTGATATGCAAATGGACCAAACCTATAACAGTGTAAAGAACTCGTGACCTGTCGTCCATCTTGGGGTCCTTTTTGGAAGTAGCCTCTGGCTCCCCAGGGTGTACCTTGAAGGCCCTTCAAATAAATACCTACCTTTATTCCCTTACTCTTGTCTAGTCTCTGTTTCTAGGTGACTGGAGAAGGCAACAGTTGCTCATATCTATTGATCCAGTCATGTTTCAGTCTGCTCAAAGGTTTACTTATCTGTTCTTCCAGGAGAAATCCTGAGTGTGGCATTTACCATGTATTATATTCTATTGTCCAGTTGCTGCAATGGACATGGGGAGATGAGAGTATCAAAGCAGAGCTATTCTGTTTCCTAAGCAGTTTGGAAATGACACACCTGTAGACATTATTTTCTATCTCTTGTAGTGCTTGAAGAAAATTCTTTCTTCCTTAGAAACCTCATATAAAACAAAAATTTTCCACTTGGTAAAGCCACATATGCCTTGGTAACTGTTCAGCTTAGAGTACATGTACATGGAAGTACACAAGATGGATGATTACCTTGCATACCACCAATTATATAATTTGTAAAGGCTAAAGTTATTATTTCTCTTTTCTGTTTCTTATGCGTCCTTCATAATTTTCCCTGTTTTGTGTATAGTACACAAATTGTTTTCCATTTACACTTTTATCTTTTGATTAAAAGATACTTTAAGATTCTGTGTTCAATGCTGTCAGGAAACTGCTTTAAATGAAAGTGTGGAGTGATGTGGAATAGTTTTAATGAAGGCCAAAAGAATGTGAACCTAATCTTTTTCATAGGAAGTTTTGTTCTGTTCCATCCTGTGCCCTGCTTAAACATATTGGCCTTTTTTGACCTTTTCCTTGATGAAGGTTAAGTGGGAAATATCTTGGCTGCAGCCTTTCCAGATTAACCAGAAAGACTTTCCACAGCTCATGTTTATTTTCCCTGCTATGGGCATTCATCTTTCCTGAATCAAAATTGTTAACTGGATTTTCAGAGAGAAATTAATAGCTTGTGGCATTGATGATGAAGTGTCAAGCCACCTTCTTTCATGTCTCCAGCTCTATTTTGCTAGTGATGATTTTGTCAGTTCTCTTGCTAGAGATTAACAAATCTTGGGAAAAAATCTGTCTGGTTAATGGGTTCCTTCCAAGCATCTTCTTTATTGTCATTAAGAACAAATGAACAGAACTGCTGCATTTGCAATTTATTGAGTGCATTGCTTCTGCAAAAACCTAGAAATATTGCTATGTTTTCCATTTCTGTCTGGGCATCTTTTGTGCCTACTGCCACACACAGAGTGAGACAGAATGCTCCTGGATAGTGAGGGGATTCAGTCCTTGGTGTGCTCACTCCAGAAGACTTTGTTTATTATCCTGTAAAAAAGTTTCAGAGAGAGCAGAAACCATGTCCTCAGGAAACTGCTGCTTTTAATGGAAAGGCAGTCATGTTCTTCAGTTACCACACTCTTGAGAGGAGAAGAGCTAGGTCTGAAGCTCTCTCCTGCCCTCAGTCTTAAGAGTAACCATTGCAGAATTTTGAAGTTTGGGATGTCTCCATTTGTTATGCCACATCAAATTGTGTTCCATGGAGCTTTGTTATGAGACACACAACAGTGTGCAGTGACAGTGCGAGACCTGACTGTGTAATGCAGGGAAAGAACCAGCCAATATTCAAACTCAAATTTTGTTTTGGTTTAGTTCTCAGTGTCATTTTTGTCCCCACAAAGCACAGTTGTATGATTAGCACTATATTCGTCCATAAATATTCTGAATGGGGATGGTCAAGTCAGTTCTTTATCCCTCTGTCAAGAGTAAGGGAGGTAAACCTTTCCTGTGAAGAGAAGGCACTCTCAACCAGGCCCTTCACAAATGCATTTAACATTTCATTTACTTGCAGAATGATCACTGAAGATTCAGGTTGAAAAGGACCTTGGGAAGTCTCAGGTGGTAATAAAACTAGGCTATGACATCAGATGCAGTTGCTCAGGACTTTATCCAGTCAGATCTTGAAAATCTCCAGAAGACACTGAGTGCACAGTGTCTTGGGCAACTTGTTCTGCTATTTAACTTCATCTCAGGGAAGAAGCTTGCTTTGATTTATATCCAGTTTGACTTTCTTTTGTTTCAGCCTATGCCTGTTATCTCTTGTACTCCTGTCATGCACTACTGACTCCTAACAGAGCCTGGCTCTCTCTCTTTATAACCTAATTATAGGCACTGGGCAGCTGCTCTGAAGCCCCCCCATGTCCAGCTCATCTCCAGAATGAACAACCCCAGGTTCTCGCTGCAGGGCAAATATCCCATCCCTAAAACATCTTGATAACCCTCCACTGATCTTGCTCCAGTTCATCATAGCTGGTTTTGTACTGTAGGCCCAAAAATTGAGCATAGGTGCCATTTAATGAGCTCTGAGCAAAGGGACTTAATGTCTGTCCTTGCTGAATTCCATTAGGATCCTGATGGCCCATTATTCCAGCCCACCTACGTCCTTCTATCAGTCCTGTCTTGAAGAGATCCATTGCTACCTCCAATTCAGTGTCATTCTCTAACTTAATGATTGTTGCTTATCTTGCTTGAAACACTTGCCCTCAACTTTTTGTTTTCATTATCTTACTTTAAATTAAATTTTAGTCTTCATTTTCATCCTGAGTTCTCAGTGTCTTTGAGTAAATTGCATATTTATACAAAGCAGTGTACTAAAGGAATTCATTTCAGCTTATAGTTTGTTTGTGATATATGCAGTTGTTTTTAGCTCGCCTTTAAATAGGTCTTCCAGTCACAGTGAACTGCAGGAGAAATATTTCTCCAAAATACATTCACATGAGAAGGTCCTCTTCCTGATTTCGGCCAGATCTCTCATATTAGACATCTTTAAGAAGATCTCCTTCAAAGAGTTATCTCAAATTCAGTGGTTTGCTGTGCAGTCCAACTAAACAGTGTTGAAGATTACTAATTAAAATATATAAACTAAAACTATGCAAGATTTTTACTTTCAGTAAAAGTTTAGGTTTTATTCTCAGTATGGATTTTTTATTGCCTTCTACAGAAACTGGATGAACTTTTAAATGAACTTTTTGAGTCCTGAAATAGATCCGTTTCAAACAACTGCATCCCACAGTCTGGAGGCCTTTTTATCATTGATAGTAATGATGCTATTTCCCCTGAATATCTTGCTGCTTTTCAGCAATGTTGCCTTCCCTCATCTTCGTGTGGCTGGAACTTCTTCCCATAACTTCAGTGATGATTCTCCATAGTGGTGCTTCTTATATGTCTCTGTGACTTTAGAACTGACAATTATAACAATCTAATTTTAAGTCCAATATGCATACCCTATTGATGCATGTATTGTCCTTATGAAGTTATTTTAAAATTCTGTTTGTAGCCAGATAAAGAGTTAACCAACAGAGTTGAAATATATCAACTTAAGACATATAAAGTCCAAAGCCATCCCAGTTTAGAGAATATTTGGTGTAATTTCATCCTGATTTCTACCTGTTTGCTCATACCTGCCCCCTTAAAAAGCTTCCTGCTTTCTGAGCTTTACTTTGTGAATAGCACGGAACATTCAATTCATTCAATGCCAGGCATTTTAATTAAGAACACTACAAACCTCTAGTAGTATTCTAGGAAACACAATTTCAATTTCTTCTGTTATAGGTACAAGACAAAATACCTGAAACACTTTTTTATCAAGAAGTTTGTTTGGCATGTAAGAGAAGATCAACTGTTGACTCATCCACTATGCAAGTGATGTGACCACCTGCACCATTCATCCATTTCTTGAATATATACAGTGGAATACATGTTTCCTGAAGCTCAGTCCACATCTGAGCCATGTTTGTCAGAGTTTCACAGTGTGAGGAAAGTGAAAGGAAATTCCATGGTTCTGTATAGGGTTGTGGTAAAGGGGAATACTTATTTATGAGACTTGTTTATAAGGTTTAGCATTAAAAGGACTCGAAATAACCTGAACTTCAGCAACATTTACTTTCTGAAAACCTAGCTACTGTCCTGCTATTTTTGCCTTTTTTGCTGAATTGAGTTGCTAGCAAGCATGGTCTTACTCAGATTTATCCATGATTCTTCACTATCCATTCTTTTGTAACTGCTCATAGGTAACCGTAATGTAATAGCAGTCATCACCACAAGTCTTTAAATGTCTCTGAAACTCACAGCTTGTCTACAGTGGCATTTATTGACTTTTTGCACCAGTGCAAACTCACTTGTACAGATGTATTGAAACTGGCTCAGCATTCCTCAAATAAATGTGACACTGGAGCCCCACAGGCATGTGGTAAGGGTACTCCTGTAGAAGAGGTGCATGTGACCACTCTCATCTTGTTTCTAATTTCTTTAGCAGTGTTCTTTGCACCACAAGAGCTTTGACCATACAAGGGTTGAGCTCCTCCTGTAACTTCATGAAGAGAAGAGGTTGTCTATTCCTGAGCAGGATAATTTAGACACACAAGTTCTGACAAGGCAAAAATGTCCTTCTCACTAGCTAGTTAGGTCTACTCTTTGCTCAGCAAGATGATGGGTCTGAAACATCGTCTTAGACGGTAGCTTATAGCTTGGAGCCTCAACACAGATCTTTATTCCATGATCTCTGATGCATCAGGGAGATTTCAGAATCTGTTCTCCATGGCATCTCCTCAGTTACTCTGCATCTTGATGCACATTGAAGTATTTTTAAATGGTAGTTTATACGCCAGGCTATGAACAAGAAGCACTGGGGAGCTCTCCCATCCCATATAGACCTCCTATTCTGCTGACTCTGTTAGAGGGTTAGTAAACTTGTCCAGAGATAGGGATACAGAAAATGGAAGAGTTGGAAGAACTAATTTATTCATTTAATAGCATGCAAATTTCCAAAATTATACATCAGAGCCTTGAGTTTCACTGGTGAATTGATACTGTGTTATCCTGTATTCCATGATATTAAGGGGAAAATGCTAATACCAATTTTCTGGCTGTAGGCTTCATTAAAAGTTAAAAATATACAACAGAAAAGCTGTGTGAAAGAGAGTAGACATGAATTTTTAAGGTCTAAGCTTTTATAGCTAAGAGTTTACATAGCCCTTCATATTGCTGGAGAAACTGAAAAGATACATAGATGTTTAAAATAAACCCTACTTCTTGGGAGAGGAGACAATGTAGCTGAAGCTTGAGGCTAATCTAATTTAGATTTTGTGAGCAGGATGTGGAAAAAATGGTCTTAGTAAGAACTAGTTCCACCATCATCTTTCAATAAGGAAAGTGAATGTTTTTTCTGTGCATGCACATGGGAGGCACAGCAACAGAAGTAAGTCCCTGTATCTCTAGCGTTAGAATAAATAATGTAGCTTTCACTCTTTTAGACATACTTTACTTCAGGAATTTCCCATTTTTAAGTTCATTATAAGGACACAAAAATAAACAAATTGCACAGACATGAGAGAGGCAGTGCAAGCTATACTTCCCAGCCAATCCATGAGTTCTTTTGCCTCCATCTTTAATCCAGCTCTGCCAATATAGCAACATAAGATTTCAACAGAAGTGTATTTTTCTCCTGAGGAAAAAAATTTGCTAGCACTCTTTATTATGTAATGCATTGAGAATGCAAAATGTCTGGTTACACTGATAAGTCACCTTTTTGACTTATAAAAATATATTCCCACTGATTACTAAAGCAGTGTTGCTTAAGGCTAATGGTGTAATAGATACAAATTCATCCCATAATTCCTTTAACCTCAGTAAATATATTGCAAATGTTTACTGTCTATTGTGGCAACATAAAGCAGAAGTCATAATTAGCCTAAACAAAACAAATCATAGGAGAGTTTTACAGTGTGTTTCCAATTTCAGAAAAAAACCTCATAGATTTTTTTTTCCACATCTTGAATCAGACATGAGCAAATGTGTTTGTATGTATGCATTCTCCCCAAAGCACTGGGAAGAATGCCGTGTGAGAATTATCTTTTCCATTCACAGTCATGCTGCTATTTGGTCACATTTCAATCCACTGAAAGAAAAAAGAAGGTGGGGGGAATTGAAAGTACAACAGAACTGCTTAAATTATTTTAAACTCCAGTGGTGCTGCAACCCTTAACAGAAGGCAGAGCTCAGTTGTGTCCATGGAATGGTTCCACATTTCTTAAAAAAAAAAAAAAAAAGCTAATAAAAATTTTAAAAAGCACAGACATTAACAAACTAACACAAAAGATTTATTACTTATATTTCTTTTCTTTTCTGTCTTTTTCTAGTAAACTTGTGCATTCTCCAAATCAGAGAGGCAAATTTCCAGCAAGTAGGTTTCTTTTCCTCCTTCCTTGCCTTCATGTTTCACTTTCCTAAACTGCTCCTTCAATTTTTAAATTAAGGTCATCTTGCTTTTTGACTTATTGATTGTAGTGACATTATTCTTTATGTTCAAAGGTGATAAAGAGTGGTCAAGGTTCATGTCACTGACTTTGTTATTTCAAGTACTGAAATATAGGAAAAATCTGCTTTATTAGACCCCTCACTTATTTTTCTGAAACGGCTTTGTCAGTAGTTTGTGTTTTTTGCTAAAGAAAAAGCTGCATTTTGCTGCTGAAAAATCTGCCAGAACAGTAAGGCAGAGGAAGATGCTGATATTTTATCAACTAAAGAAGTACACACGTAATTGGGGGCTCATTAACCCTCATCAAGTCACAGCTAAGAAATTTCCTGCTTCACCTCCCCCTTCATGTATTTTGAGTATCAGTTAACATTTTAAGTCTATTTTGTGGCTGCCAGGTCTTCCAAATACCGAAACTGAGACAGACATCCCTTCAAATACACATTAATAGTTTTATGGCCTCACAATTGCATACCAGAAACCTGGGAATGCTTTACACCCTGAAAAATTATAGTTGTATAGAAGTCTATGTCAAAGAGATTCTGTTGCCTTTCTGGTGTTTCTAAGATGACACATATTTTTTCCCCCTTTCCTCAGTGATTGATACTATCGGAATGATGATCTCAGGAATATCCCTGAAGTCTGTAGTTCTGTTCAGTATTAGTACACTTGCCAAATAAAACCAGTCATAGAATGATTTGGGTTGGAAGGGACCTTATAGATCATCTAGTTCCAAACTCTCTGCCATGAGCAGGGACACCTTCCACTAGACCAGGTTGCCTAGTCCCCCTTCCAAGATGGCACTGAACACTTCCAGGGATGGGGCATCCACAGCTTCTCTGTGGGCAGCCTGTGCCAGGGCTTCACCACCCTCACAGTATAGAATTTCTTTCTAATATCTAATCTAAACCTGCACTCTTTCAGCTTGAAGCCACTACTCTTTGTCCTGTTCCTACATGCCCTTGTAAAATGTCCCTTGCCAGCTTTATGTAGGCCCCTTTTAGGTACTGAATGGCTTCTCTAAGGTCATTTCAGAACCTTCTCTTCTGCAGGCTGAACAACCACAACTCTCCCAGCGTGCCTTCAGAGAGGTGCTCCAGCTCTCTAATCACCTCGGTGGCCCTTCTCTGGATGTGTTCCAACAGTTCAACATCCTTCTTGTGTTGGGGGTCCCTAAGCTCGATGGAGCACTCCAGGTGGGGTCTCATGAGAGCGGAGTAGAGGGGAAGTAGAGGGAAAGAATCACTTCCCCTGACCTGCTGGACACTTTTCTTTTGATGCAGGCCAGGACACATGTTGCGTTTCACTGTGGGGAATTGCGAGGAGTTCTTTTTTAAAAATAGATGGTCCGGAACGAAGTTAAGCCAAGCGAGGCAAATGTTGTTATCTGACAACCATTTATTGGTAACAAAAAGGAGAAGGAAAAGGAGTTGCCTGAGTGAAAGAGGGTTAGAAGAGATAGAAAAGAAGAAAGAAAAATGGAAAAGGGATGAGGG
>VYZQ01052762.1:33093-44452 GCA_013400655.1 Mystacornis crossleyi | reverse complement strand
AAAAAAAAAAAAAAGAAAAACATCTATCTCTGTCAGTAAAAGAGGAAGATATTTTTACAAGTTAAAAAAAGAGATTTTCTTGTCCACATGCAGTCAGCTTACTGACTGTGAACACAAATGATGTGAGGATGGTTTTTTA
The DNA here is from genome assembly GCA_013400655.1 of Mystacornis crossleyi. Lineage (NCBI taxonomy): Eukaryota > Metazoa > Chordata > Aves > Passeriformes > Timaliidae > Mystacornis > Mystacornis crossleyi. The sequence continues at coordinate 44,313 of VYZQ01052762.1, read as the reverse complement.
AAAATCTTCCCTCTGTTTATTCTGTTTATTTTGTTTTTCTAACCATTGCTTTCTTCATTACCTTAGTTTCATCTTAATAATTTGTTTTCTTTATTTTCTTTGCTATTACATTCTTGGCATTAAAAAACTCTTTCCTTCCAAAAATTCTTTGCCCAATTTGTTTCCCATAACAACAACAATAATAGGAAAAAAATACTCCATTTAATAGCAATTTAAGGGCCAAAATTCATCCTTTGGTACTTATATGCAGTCACCCTTTCAGTGGGAATTGCACTTACACTACTAAGGCTAAAAGTCTGGCCTTCTGCATCACAGCCCACCCTCTATGTAACTACAACAAGCAACAGTAACAAAACAGAGTAAGATTTAATTAACGTTTTAGAACTGAAGGAATAACAGGGTTCATCATCTTGCAGTGTTTGCATACCTGTCCTTCCTTCATATCCTCTTGTACTGTAGCTGATGGCTGATACTGCCTTGCATTGTGATGCTTGATCTAGCTAATACAGTAAGTGCAAAAAACATGTCTTTTTTGACTTCTTGGCCTTTCATTATATCACAGATTTTGCTGTGGGAACAAAATTGTTCTAACACTGCTGTTCATTCAACCAGCTCCTGTGGGAAGGGCGCTGGTGCACTCACTCATCCCTAGAGCTGGTCACCTAAGAGTTATGGCACTCAGAAGGTCGGCAGAGAATTGCTGGCTGCTCTGATGTGGTCAAAGGAGAGCTTGTGTGGCCACTGGGACAGACAAGTTGTGTTGAGGGTCATTGACTATGAGAGTGGCTTTTTTAATTGCTAACCTCTTGGCCCAAGCAGTATACATGCCCAAGAGTGCTAAGGGTATCCAGAGAGAAAGACAAGTCTTCATTAGCTGCCCATAACTTTATATGACATTAATGGTGAGCAAAAAGGTTCAATAGTAGCTAGTGACAATGTTGAAGATGTTCTTCAGTCTGATTATCCTAGCTATTACTGCCCTGCTAAAAAAATTGGAAACAACGAAAACAGTGCATTATTAACAGTTGGAAAAACTAATCTTTCAAATAAAGAGATCCGAAGCCACATAATTAGGTAATACAATAATAACATTAATTTTCACTTCTCTAGTTATTTCATGCCTATGTATTTTTTAAACATTAAGAGTGTTTAAATATTAAGAGTATAGATCCTGAGCTTAAATTTTCAAGGTGAAATTGCAGAAGACCTATTGGTTTTCACAGCCACTACCAAACTGAAAAACTAACAGTAAATTGGTTTGTATTTTGATTTATTAGGAAACAGACTTAACTGAATTTACTGGCTGGAATCTAAATAAGGCTTGCTGGATTTCTGCTTTGCACCTGCAGAAGCAGCTTTAGAGAGCTATTGCCCTCTGTAGATACTGTATATTGTCATTATAATCTTCTCAAGAAAATAATTAAATAAGAAAAAGAATTGTTGATAAATGCAGAAAATTGTAGTTCCAATGTACTTTGCTGTAACTGCTCCCTGCTGTAATTTGAGATAATGGTCCCAGTGAAGTTTATGGGACAGCTCAAAAAAACATTCCTGTATGCAATGATTTTCTTACTGTGTTGGAATTTACTCCTAGAAGTAATGTATAGGTAAAGTGATTTGTTTGGTTTTTTTTTCTTTCAAAATGTTATTATGTTTGTTGCTTAGAAATTGTTATCATTTTCTATTGGTTTAGTTATTTCAGAAAAAAAAGACTGAACAGAGAGTGGAAAAATAATGATAATATTTCTTTCTTGCATGAGAAAAAGGTAAGATTTAGAGGACCGTAATACTGCAGGTACTTATTTATGGCATACTAATAACCATGAGGTAATCTGTTAAGTTCCCAAATACTGGCAGCTTTTGATTTAAACTTACTCAGACCTTCACAATCTTGGCTGCCTAAAAACTGATGATTTAAAATTCACAATCCTTTCCAATTAACTGAGACAATGAGTCCACTGTGTGTACCACTGTATTAACCTGTTCTGCATTAGAGAAGAAAAGGTTACATTTCATTTTAGCCGCTTATTAGGCTTGTATATATTTCAGGTTCCTCAGTTTTGATTTATACTATCTCCAGTTTGGGTTTATTGAAGGGAGAGTTCGTTCTTTTTTTTTTCTTCCCCCTCCATTCCCTGGGAGCTATAAATGCCCCAGTTTTCCTGGGATTATTTTTTTTTTTTTTTTTNTGTCCCAGGTACCCAGCTGTGAATGAAATAATGCTCCCCATCTGTGTTCATTGTTTGCATTGCTGGTGTCCGTGCAAGTCACCATAGCTTTCCTAATAAGGTTCAGTTTGACCTTTCAGAAGTTCTCAAATGAAGAATCTAACTGCTCTCAAAAGAGATAGACTTCCCTGCCACTTCATCGGCCTCAAAAGAGGTAGACTTCCCTGCCACTGCCCTTCAAAACAGATGTAAGAAACAGTGAAGAATGACTATTCCGAAACCAAAGCCAGCCCTCTGAGCTGTTCAAGAGTGCACAAGCATTGGGCAGCCAGGCTCTGGCTGTTCTTCCAGAAGGGTGGTGCACCAGATGGAGAGAGATTCTGAAGAAGGGGAGCAGACAGACTGACAGACAAAGAGACTTCACAACAGAGGAAGTCTAGAGAGATGCCCTTTTAACAGATGGGCTGGCTTTTAGGCAGGAAAGCACTGTCTGGTGGTTTTAGTGCCCACGTGTTCAAGGTGAGGGCTTCAAGCTGCGCGAGCTGACTTCTGGTGTGGTGAGCCCTGGTTGTCCTCCTTTCTTGTGACAGCACTGGAACTGGTGTGACAACACGGGGACACAAGTGAAAGAGCTGATCCATCTGAAAACTAATCTTGCTTGCTGGTTTGCTGTAATGGTTTTGGCTGGCATGATTAGTACTTGGACAGATTAGTTCTTTCACCTGGTTCTCCTCAGCCCCAGGACCGTGTGTGCTGACACATGCAGGGGAGACTTGCTGCCAGGATGGTGGGGGAAGGTGGTATCTCTTCTGTCAGAAGCTTGTGACTAGCAAAGGCTGAAACTATGGCTCATGTCAACAAAATATTTCCTATGTTCATGAAAATAAATGAAGCAAAGCTCTTTTTTTCTGTCAGGGAAACCTTCTCCTTGTTGGAGTCACCTATGAGATCTGGAATCTTAATAATAGCTCAGTTCAGAAGCTGAGAAAGTAGATATTAACCACTTGGTTTTTATCAAAGGAAGAAGATGAGCAAGGAATTTAGATTAATAAAGCAGATACTGGTAGCTACCTTTCAGATGCCTAAGGACAAAATGGAATAGTTTGTGCTAATTTATATATGATTTCAATATTACCTCATTTTAGTAAAGAACAAATAAACAATTATGAAAGCTAAGACAAGTATCTCCAGAACTGAAATTTCAGCTAAAACATTACAAATATTCTCAGAAAATATCCCAGCAAGTTATAGAACTTATTGATGGACATGTAGATATTTGAACTGCTCATTAGAATCTGGGTGTATAAGGCTGTAAGTTTCAATTATTTTTAACTATAGCAACAAGCTGACTTGCAAGCAAGGTAATTATACATGGATAAACTTGGTTCTGCAGAGTGGTTCAGCAAAGTAAGTTAGAATTAGTAAGTTAAGTTTTGCAAACAAATTCTGAATCCAGTATGAACAGATCTTGTGTTACTACTGTGTGATTCCTAGTAGTTATAAGTATTAATGTGCTCTCCCCTTTTTGCAGGTTTTGCCCATAATAAATCCACTGAGCAAGACATACAGACTTCTATCCAATGCTATGAAAATTAACCAAGGCACATTAACTTCAGGAAATTTTCAAAGGTACAAAAATAAAATGTCTATTCAGTAATTAATTAAACCAAATAAGCCATCAGTTTTTGCTACATAGTTTAAGGTTATGTCAGGTCAATAATTAAGCTGTAGTAAATCTTCTGGAGGTTCTGTTCTGCCAAACTTTAAAGGCTCAAGACTAACCCAAGGACCCTTCACATTTTAGTAAGCCAGTAAATGATTACACAAATAGCTTTTCAATCTGAAGTTTGCTACTATTAACTTTCAATTTTTTAAGACATCGAGGAATTCTATGTTTTGTGGTTATTGAATAATACCCTGTGAAAAAAATGTATGCCTGTCTTGAGTTTACAGAAAGAAATATTTAATAGGCTTCAGTTATGTCAAGATAAAAGTGCTGTTTTCCTGCAGGGAAAGATATACATTAAGTGAAAAGTAATGGTTTGGAATTTTTCCTTGTTTATGTGAACATGATAATTATGAAAACTTGAACCTAATCTCACTGTATGCAGCTGGTCAAGGTAAAGAAAAAGCATTATGCAAGCTGTCTTCTGCGACTCTGCCAAAGGGATTCCAAAATATCTGTGGTAGTTATGTGCTTTCGAGGTCTGACTGACTTTTAGGTGAAACTAGGAGCTCATAGCAAGTTGTGTGGTGACCTCGTGATGTGGGAATTATGGCAGTAGACTGAGTATCAAATCATACATCTCAGCTTAACAAATAAAAATATAAGCCACATGACAGAACACAGAGCAGGAAGTTTGAAATTCTCTGAGATTGATTTTTTCCCTCAACTGTATTATTTTTCTGTCACCTCATTTACATAAAGTATTTCTGGTTAAACAATTTGCAAATGCATGTGATTTAATAGAAGGTATATGTGTGGCAGAGGTAAATTTGGCCTTNGAGTATCAAATCATACATCTCAGCTTAACAAATAAAAATATAAGCCACATGACAGAACACAGAGCAGGAAGTTTGAAATTCTCTGAGATTGATTTTTTCCCTCAACTGTATTATTTTTCTGTCACCTCATTTACATAAAGTATTTCTGGTTAAACAATTTGCAAATGCATGTGATTTAATAGAAGGTATATGTGTGGCAGAGGTAAATTTGGCCTTAAAATTAAAACATTACTAGCAGTGAAAGACAGCTGGGATACATCAAGTTTATTTCACATGCAAGTCTTTGTATGGAATTTTCTTGGAACCAGTTACTCTCTGACATGTTAGCTCATAGTTTATTTTAATTAACAAAATATCTAAATTTCCAGATCTTCAGATAATGTTTCATAATTACTAGAATTAACATAAGATTATTCAATCTGCTTTATTTTCCCTCCAGATGTGTGGCTGCATACAGGTCCCATATAAAGCACGTATTATTTTCTTGCATGCAACATATCAGTGTATCCAGGCTGTCCTATACCAGTGATCCAGTCATTAACTTAATTTCTGTCTTAATTTTCTCTCCCAGCTTTATCTAAATTTTTACTACATTTATCTATAGGTTTATCTATAATTTTCCTAGGTTGCTCTTGAAGAGGTTAACCAGACTAAGGCCAGGAAAATGAGTGCCACACATTTCCACAGAAGTAGAAGTTATGAAATAATATGACGTAGATGAGTGCTCTTGATTTTGATGAAGAGAATGGATCAGATTATTATTTGCCATACCTTTCAGTCCTACTCAGTGAAATGACAAGTGATCATTTTGGTCATGTTCCCAGTCTACCAAGGGCAGGAAGCCCAAATAGTCTTAAGAAGGATGTCATACTGAAAGAATTCCAAGCAATTTTTGCAGATCTAAAGGTTAATTTTTATTTTTTTTAAAGCTTGAGCACTGTTTATCTAATGTGAAACTTAAGCGGTTCTCTCTTCATTGACTACATTATCTACCGTTCTCGAGAGATTTTACAAGAAAAGTTTATAAACATACCTTTTCTCTACAGATTTGAGGTCATAGTATCTCATACAATGAACCTATAACTGTGAACGTACGTGAATGTGATTCATATTTGTCAGTATTAGGAATGCCTTCAGAATATTTATTATGAAATAAAATGTTATCACTTGCACCATGGATACAGTAGTTGGAAAGTTCCAAAAAAAAAGCAAAGGCAACTTTTTGACCTGAAGCTTAAAAATCATGTCTCTTATGTATGTAATCTATTAATGACACTCAGTGAAAAGACTTTCCTGGCACATTATCCACTGACATTCCAGGAGCCAGCTTCAGTTAAGTTGAATACAACTGAACCCTGAGGGTTAGATTTTTTGGAAATGTAGTTTCATTACTGCCACACATGTATCCCAGTCCCGGTTCCAAACATATATATAGGGTTCCCAGTTTATTTTTGGGAAGTGTAAGAGCTTGAAAAACCCATTTCAGTTTGTCTGAAATGAGTATGATCTTGAAAAGCGAGCTGGAGAGGCTTGCATGTTACAGGACTTAAGAGAGTGACTCTGCTTGAGGCCAAGAGTACAGGGCTGACCAGCGGTGTCTCTAAGAAAAACCTTGGTAGAAGGTCAGATGGGTCTCACAGAATAAATCCCAGTGGTCAGTAGTTTGCTAGGAGAGGCTGGGAAGCTGAGGAGCAGACACAGGCCATTAGAGCATGTAACATTTTCTTGCAGTTCACTGCACCACCCTTTGTTTTACTGTGTGCACACTGAGGGCACAGTCACTGGCCTATTAGGAACGTATTGCTGCTAGCAGGCGTACAGCAGAGCTACAGTCTTTTTGTAGGGTTCCTTTTTCTGTGCTGTGATATTTCATTGTGATTAGGTGTCTACACAGGATGCAGCCAAGTTGTGCTGAATCTGAATCAGGCAACTTTTCCCTAGCCAGGATCTTGTCAAGTGTCTTCATCGCCTTGTCTAGAGGCTTTTTCTTTCTCTCCTGCTAAAAGGTCACAAGGAAACACTTATCAAAAATAGGAAGGTTCTTTAGGAAAAAATCCTCTAACACATAGGTACATCTCTGTATTGCACACATGTGCAAGTTCAGACGTGCACCCACAGAAAGATTATTTGCCAACAAGCATGCCAAGAAGCTATTTGCTTCTGCATCCCTCCTGAGTGATCTCTGCCATCAGTGACTTTAGTTCTCAGACTAGTATATTCTAGTTTTGCAAACAAAACTGATTCATTCTCAACTCTTTTTCCCTTCATGTTGTCAAGTTTCTCAGTTAGGAAAAGTGGATTGTGTAGAAGGGGATTATTAGCTGAAAGGTAAGGGGGTTTCCCCCTAAATGCATTAGGGTAAAGGATTTCTAACTACAATAAATACAATAAATTACAGCTGATAAAATTAGATGTTAGAAGAATACACAAATTTGCCCCTTCATTTCATCTCCATTTTTTCACTTTCTTGCCTTCATCATATTTCTGATCTGACCTGTAAACAAGTGCCTTTCCATTTGGTTTTCTTTCCCATCACACTCTTACGCATAAACCTTTTCCATGTTTCTCTATATACACTGTTGATTAAGATCTAGAGGGAGTTTTTTACAGACTGTCAGTACAGGAGAAAGTCTGCGATCTCAGAGTTTTCTCTCAAGAAGCTGCGAAAATGAAGATTCTTTCCTTTGCTTTTAGTATATCTGTAACCTACCACATGTCACTTAACTTGTTTGCCTTTGTGGCTGCTCATCCCTATTAAATTAGTTCACACCAGTAGAGCTGCAAAGAGAAAGGATGAGGTTTTTCTCCTTCGTTTCCTCCTGCTACTTAGTGGGAAGGGGTTCTCAGCTGCTGATTATGTTGCTTCATTGGTTTTCTCACTGGCGTGTTTCTGTGCACCACATGCCTTAATGAGGAACAGGCGGTCAGCAGTTTGGTGGGCACTGTGCTCAGAGTGTGCTCGGCAAAAGAGACACGGGCAAGAGTAAAAGAGATCCAAATAGCTTCCTTTCCAACCTGCGCCAAAATGAAGGCAGGAGCTTTTGTCTAAGTTTACTCGTAGGATTTCAAGATCAAGCTGTCAAATTGCTAGTCTCTGGAAGTATTTATGAACCTTTTCCTACATTAACTGGTTGTTTTTTTCCTGTACGAGCCAAGTCACTTCCTTCCTGCCCAGTATCAGTCATTACTTACTGGAGAAATAAAGGGCACCAAAATAAGACATGCACAGTCTGATAAAAATACTTCTAATATTTCATGTAAGAAATGTTTTTAAGGTGGATTTTGTAGAAGAATTTTATGTGTCATTATTTTCTCTACCCCTCCCAAATACTTCCCTTCAGATGAACATTTAAGAACTGTGATTTTTTTCAGCCTTACACTTCTACTGCCAGTAACCCGACCCAGGAGTATCTCAATGTTTTTCTTGCGAAAATGCAAAGTAGCTCTATAAAATCATTTTTATTTTAATTATTATAGAATCATAGTCATAGAATGGTTTCAGTTGGAAGGCATCTTAAAAATCATCTAGCTCCAAATCCCTATGCTGGGTAGCGGCACCTTCCACTAGGCCAGGTTGCTCAGTGCCCCATCCAACCTGGCTTTGAACTCTTCCAGGGATGGGGCATCCACAGTTTCTCTGGGTGACCTGTGCTGGTGCCTCACCACCCTCACAGAGAAGAATTTCTTCCTAATACCTACTCTAAATCGATGCTTTTGCCTTTTAAAGCCATTTCCCCTTGTCCTATCCCTACATGTCTCTCCCGGTTTGAGAAGTCACCCCGAGACAATGTCCTTTTAAAATATCCATCTCCCACTCTTCAGTATCGAAAGGCTGCCCTAAGGTCTCCCTGGAGCATTTTCTTCTCCAGGTTGAACAACATCAACTGTCTCAGCCTGTCTTCAGAGGAGAGATGCTCCAGCCCTCTCATCATCCTCACGGCCCTCCTGTGGATGTGCTTCAACAGTTCCATGTGCTTCAGCATGTCCTTCTTGTGTTGAGAACCCCAAGAGCTGGATGCAGCACTCCAAGTGGGGTCTCACGAGAGTGGAGTAGAGGGGTGAAATCATCTCCCTTGACCTGCTGGCCACTCTGTGATGCAGCCCAGGGTATCGCTGGCTTTCTGGGCTCTAAGTGCACATTGCTGTGTTATGCTGAGCCTCTTGTCAACCAACACCCCAAGTCTTTACGTCAGGGCTGCTCTCAATCCTTTCTCTTCCCGGCCCATATTTGTCCTTTACCCACATGCAGGACCTTGCACTTGGACTTGTTGATCTCCATGAGGTTCACATGGGAAGTATATTACATGATATAGTCAGGGAAAGGAAGAAAAGAACACTAGAAAGGAAATTCTTTTGTGACTTTACATATTAAGACCAAAGCAAAAAAAAGAAAACAGTTAAAGCAAAACCATGCAAACAGGCAGAACTGCCTAATGTCACATCACTGGTGAGATAAAGTAATATTAAAACTGTAAATGCTTTTTGAGTGAGGTATATGGGTAAGCCTGACATTTCTTCACAGAGGACTTTTTTGGACATCTAGAAAATAATTATGTATCTGCAACTGCTTAAATCTACTTGCAGTGAGAAAAGTACTTGGACATGTGTTTATATAAGTATATGTGCTATTGACATAGCAATAAGACAGCTTACTGACTCAGGGCCAAGAAACACTAATGGTAAAACTTTCCAGCATTTGTTGTTGCCTTGCAGTTTTACAGGTATAAGACAACATTTCTTATTATTGCCTCAAGTTGCAATCATTTTCCCTACTGCCTCTTCAATCTGTTCCCAGAAGGAAGAAGAAAATGGCTTATTATCTGTGTCACATGTAGGTGGAGTAGGTTTGTGTCAACCAGATAAGGTACAAGTGAAGTGCAGGCTCTCACCTAAAGAAGATACTACTTCTGGGGAAGAATTCAACCATGCTTCACATTTTATTCCTCGTGTGGAAGAAAAATTCGGGGGTTTCCAGCCAGTTCTGTAGTTTTTAATATATAGGAGTACGTACAGAGGAGAGAAAAGAGTATGCATGAGATTCTCTAAGGTAAGGTATCATCCCCTTCTCAGCTTCTTTGGGGCTACATTGCAGTGAGAAAACTGGTGCCCTAGTTCGTTGGCTAAGTTGGTATTGAGAGGAATCTAGTCCCACCTTCTTGCTTCAGGCAAGACTTCCTGTATGACAGTGCTACAGCCAATGCCACAGGGAAAACATTGCTTCACCACCTCACAGGACAGATACATTTAATATTGCAAAGTGCTTGGGTAATGCAGTAATGGGATGCTTATAAATGCCACAGGGAAATCCCAGGCTTCATGGCTCAGCAGCCATGTGTCACACAGTGAGCATATTTGTCTCCAGGAACTGATCCTGGAAGCTGCAAGCCACGACAGTTCCCACTGAAGGTGTTCTCAGACCCCTCAGTGATCAGAGCTTCTGTGGGATTTTGAAATCCTGTGAGACGTAAGTTAGGATGACTAAGGCAATAAAATATAAACACTGATTAACAAAACAGGTCTTTATAGCCATTAATTTTATATTTATAAATAGCCAGAGACATGACTGAGTGATGTTCAACCATGCAAAAAATTGAAAGCAAATAAAGATATGATGACACAGTAATTGTAACAGAAATGAAAACATTCTTCACCAGTGTTTTTAGATTCTCATACACACATTAACTTTTTCTTTTAGGTAGCAGACCTTCCCCACAATTTTTCGTAGTTTAAACGGTACCAAATTAAACCATCATGAACATTGTGTGTTCCTGAATATTTAAAACTCTGCATAACTATTTAAATAATCCAGAACATCATAAGACAACAAAAGTTTTTCTATGAAAACTTAGACTTTGAATTTCAGTTGTGATTTAGATAAATTCATAAATATTCCCATGGCCATGATGCCATGGAATCGGTGAACTGTGTTTGCACAGCCTAATGCTTAGGTTACACTTAAAATTCCAGAAGGATTATATTCTGTCATGTTCAAAAAATAGTGGATGTATTGTATGCCTCAAAGTACTCATTAGGATCATGATGAATTTTTAACCTTATAAAAGAAGATTTGTATTTTGAGAATATTTTGGGGTAGATCGGGTGAGTTTTTTTCCCCCCATGATTTTCCTTCTATTTAGTACCAGCTGCTATCATATCAACTTCAGAATGCATGGTCTGATTCTCAGGTGCATGGCAATTTTCTGCTGGGTCTCTGTTGAGAATTTTCTTCCAATCTGAATATTGTATCACACACAACACAGGCTGGGATTAAAATAAGGAGAGGTTAAGGTGAAGCATGATGCTTTACGATAATACAGCATTAACAAAGATCTAACTGTTACCTCAAAGGATATTAACTGGAATAGGCAATACAGGGATACTTATAGGTGGAAGAAAATGGTGGTAGGAGAGAGCTGAGTGGATCTGTCTCACTCCATATCAAAGGTAGAACAGCTCTACCGTTCTACTGACTTCTGAAAAAATTGTGGTGATATTCATTAATGTGCAACTCTGTCATATGACCAGTATCATAAAGGTGCCGTGTCTT
>VYZQ01052762.1:8578-25304 GCA_013400655.1 Mystacornis crossleyi | reverse complement strand
AAGTCAAGTTCAAATGTTTAGTCACTTCCGATATTTGAACAAACCAACTGTTTAACATTTCATGTCTTCAACTTTTTCACAAAGTCCATTTTATATCCAAAAAATGCTCCTAGCTAATTCTTGAGTTTACTTTGCTAGGCCAACCGCACTGAACCCTTGAATATCCAACGAGTAAGTGCAGTAATATGAAAGTACAATAAAAACACTTCACTGTATTCACCTTAAGTAAATTAATTGTAGAGGAGGCCCTGCATTAGCAAGGTGTTCAAGGAACATAAGGCAATTATGTGATGTAAAGCTGTAGTAGCAATACCATTATTCCCAGCCTTGCCAGCAGACAGTAAGACAGACCTTTCTTCTGTCTGGGTGAAGAAACAATTCTTCTGCCTGTTTCCCACTACTCCTCTTCTGACCTATCAAAATGAGTACAAGGACAGGATCGTCACCAAAACAGTTTCATGAAGAGGGAACTCTCTCATGCAGGAGGTACATACCAGCTCACATTTTGAGAAGATGGCTGCAACACAGGGAAGGGCTGAAATTTCAGACTCATATGGTTCTGTGGCTTCTTTTGTGGCTTCCCACTCTCTTAGATGTGAGATTAGTTTATTGTAAAGAAAAGAAACATGGATTTAAAACCTTTAAATTCTATCAAAGTGAAAACTATGCTTCAGAAACATACAGATGGTTTGGCTTGGTACATAGGAGTGTTCCCTCTGATTCTCCACCATTAAAGGAGGCACTGAGGAGCATGGATTAAATTGTTAGCTTAAACCAATTAACTAATTACATTTAAAAAGTAAGTTGGATAAAATTATTCAGATTTGCTTGACAATGTCTTGAAAGCAAGTTCCCAGCACAGCTTCACATATAAAAGACTTAATGCAACTTGCCTACAGGATTTGTACGAAGAATCAGGGGCAGAAACAGTAGTCAGAAAGAAATGATACTTCAAACAAAGTGGAGCAGTATTCCCTGACAGTTTTGTTGATCGATTATTTTTTACTTTATTTTTATTCTTTTTTTAAGCACTGAATGGTACTTTGTTTTAGTGGAGGTAAGCTGCCCAAGCTAGCAGGCTACATGACACTGAAGTCCTGTTTTGATTAACATCAAGATTCCTACATACCTAAATCAGTTCTTTGTGCAAACATACGAGAGTCCAAAAAAGTAATTCTCAGAATTAATGACATTTGGTCATCCATTCTCCAGTGAGGTTGAAAACACAGATAAATGTGGTGCCCTTCCCACTGTGTGTCATCAGATCAGTCTTCCTCAGTCCTGAAGAAAGCACATTTCTAGCACTGCCAGCTCACTCTCCATTATCAGACATCACATTTTTTGGCATCATATGAGTCTAGGAAAACTTATCTCTCATCTGGAAGAAAGAAATAAACATATTTTAGTACCTAGGATTGCCAGAAATACTTTCAAAATGCACAATCATAGAGACTAGGAAGCCAAAAGATAAGTAACATGAACACAGAATTTATTATTTTTTAAAGAATGTTATTTTGGAAACAGTTTCTTGATTTATCTTGGTCATTTGACTGACACCTTTTTTATTTAACACTTGCTGTTGGCAGGAGTAGAGTTTTCATTTCTCAGTGGTTCTTCTGATTTCTGCTGTGCAGTAAATTGAACATCTCTGTCATTTTCATCCACATGGACCATCTCCTTTCTCTAATGCTACAGTTGCTATTGAAGTAAACAAAAGCGTTGCAAACAATTTTAGAACAGACCTTAACAAAAGTAGATTTTGGGAAATCGAAGCAGAGTCCTTCAGACTGTTTCAGACTGGGCCTCTTGTGCAGCACGTTTAAATCATTGTTATTCTTTTATTCCCTCTCTATAAATATAACGGCAGTATAAAAATCTTTTTGATGTCTAGGATAGTGTATGGCATCACAGGAAAACTAAGGAGGCCTTCTAAGCTGATTAAATAAAACCAACAAGAGTCACAGGAGGGAAGGGAGGAGGGAAAACACTTGCTCGCCTGATCTGAGATGTTTGCAAAAGCTGCAGCAATTCTGCACCAGTTAAGGATTGAAGTTTCCCTGGTGGACTGATGACCTTTGATGTGATAATTGCTGGTTTTCCTGAAACTCCCAAAAGAGAGCATGTATAGTGGGTTTAGAAGAAAAAGGGATAAATATTAATGAAGCATTGGATTTTCATTCAAAAACAGCAGGAGCCAAGCAGTTAAACGCTCCTTTTCATCCCATGAAGCAGGATAGAACTAAGATCCCTATAATATTTGCCACACAACTTAAAAACCTTAATCTCTCAGTAGTTTTACTGTGTCATGTATCTCTGTGGGTACAAGTTTATTCTGTTGTTGGAAAGATCATTAATTATCTTAGAATTTTCTTTTTTTAAATTGTCATATAAAATTAAATTTTAATTTTTTGAAGTATTAAGTTTTTGCCTCCAACATAACACATACATAAGTGTCAGGGTATTAATTTTCCATTACAGTGACCTTAGAAGTTTTATTCTTCAGGTAAGGATGGAGAAAGTGTCCCAGGATAGGAAAATGGTGAAAGTATTGTCCTTCTTTTATTGTGGTTCACATGAAAGTTTTTATCCTTTACCTGAATCCAAGTGGATCCTAAGTTACTACTTTTCAGCATCCATTTGCGCACAATTCGCTGTCATGTACTCGATCATAGAAAATAACAGGCAAATGTGCTATAGCTGGCATCCAATTTGCTTGCTCTCTCACAAACTGGGTGAAGAGAAAAATGTTTTCAGAGAAAAAAGGGACATTATAGCCCATTGCTTACCACAACAACTTTTTCTAGTTGTTTGGGGGGGTTGCGGAGTGGGGGGGTTGGTAATAGAGACAAAGTCTTTTATTTATCTGGTGAAGTTACTTTCTTCTGGAGCTAGCTGTTGCTTTAGCTAGTAGGTGAAAAGTTACTTAGAGTTTACCAAAAAGCTTATGACCTCCAGTCATGTTAATTTGCATGTCTGTCATGGCTTGGAAAAGACTGAGTATTAGCCTTTCCTCTAGCGTGTCAGTCAAATTGTGCTGTTATCTTGAAGTATTTTAAAGACAAATAAAATTGAGATTTTCAGACCGATTAGCTGGTGTGACTGCAAAGGCATTTTTGCATTGAAGAAATGTCTTTGTTACAGCATCCGTCATATCTGACCTGCTCCCTAGGTCAATAAAGATGAAGGGCTCTTGCTCTGTTGCAGAGGAAACTCATTGTGACTCACGACTGGCCCTGCTTTCGTATGCATACACTTACTGCCAGCCTAGCAACATGCACCTTCTCTCCAAATGATTAATATAGCATCAGATGAGACATACTGTTTCTCTGGAAAACATCCTTGTAAAGCTGGCTGAAATGGGAGGTTAAATATCAAAGGGCTAACACAAAGAAAGGGACTGATCAAACAACTAGACTATTCTGTGATTTACATGGGCTATTTTGCCGATGATTAGGTAAAGAAAAACCTGCTGAGATGAAGAGTAAGCAATTACATATTGAGGAAACTCTCATACTTATTACCTTATTAGTAGTATTCATAGGCTGAGAGACCCTCCACAGGGTGATCCCTTGCTAATTCCCTATCGACAACGGCTTTGATGTGCTTACGTTATGTGATTTTCTTGGGGGAATGGAAAAGGCGGGAATTATTCACTGAATACATAACCACCTAGCATCAGAGGAAAACTGCAGAATTCAGGAAACCTTTGTAAATAAAGAAGTCTGCATGTTTACTAATGCATGAATACCATCTTCAGCTGTCAATGTAATTTCCTAGAAGGCTGCTTAATAAAAAGAATAAGAAAAGTAAGAAGAGTCATAACCACTGGTTAGTTCAAGACAGAAAAATTCCCAGACTGAGAGGGAGACACTTCACTGTCAGCACAGATGACAACATCAGTAATAGCTGGCTGTGGAAGTGGAGAACACTTCGATTACTGACCACAAAAGTTTCCTTTTACTGAAGTTTTGGTGTGTTACATGTACAAAAAAGGCTTGGAGAAATGATACTTAACAAATGCTTCCACTAGAATAGCCATTCCTGGTTCTTCCCATCTGAGATACGGCTTTCTTTATGGTAGGGAAACTTGCGTCTATGCTGACAGTCATTTTAAGCTCCTTTCCTGCTCCAGGGCGGGGGAAAAGTGCTTGAGAATAACTAGGTTCAGATGTCAGTTGATACTGTTAGGTAGACTCAAACACAATGATGGAATGGAAGAGGACATCTTACCTGTGTCTGTGCCAGTAATGAACCAAAAAAACCAGCAAGATGGTGACTACTGTTCAAGTGCCAGCAAAAGGCACAAGCGTATTGTGAGGACTTTTCTCTGTGGCAGCACGTAGTCTAGGGACCTGTGAACAAAGTAGCTAAGTAATACCAATAACCTGGCTATGGGATCAGCAAATTCATCTGGCGTAACTGTGCTAACTTAAGAGTTGTTCAAGATGTGCTGCCACAGGTGACATGCTCAGTTAACATGCATCTACCAAGTTAGCCCACAACACAGCAGCAAGCATATTTTAGTCCACACTGTTACTGTCATTACTGAAGTCTGAATGCCCTGTAGATCATGCAATTTAAATTACCTCTGTCTCCAAAGAGAGTGTTGAGAATTTAAATGTAGATGGTCTGATGGCTGCATATTTACATATGGCAGAGAACGATAACACAGGCGATGATTGTAAAATAAACTTGTCTGAAAATTTTGTATTACTAGGTAGGTAAATGTCAGTAAATCTTTTCAAGTTCCCTTACTTCACTCCAAAGGTAATGCACACCCTACATTACTGAAGAAATACGGTGTCATGGTTTGACCCCTGCCACTTACTAAGCCCCATGGAGTTGCTCTCTCGCTCCCACCCATCAGAATGGGGGAGAGAAAAGGAATGGTAAAAGGGAGAAAACTTGTGGTTTGAGATAAAGAGTGTTAATGAGTCTGTAAAGGAGGATAATAATACTAACACTCATACTAGTAGAACTAGAATACACGAAACAAGTGATGGACAATACAATTGCTCACCACTTGATGACCAATATCCAGCCAGTTCCCAAGCAGCCACTTCCACCCAGCTTCCCCCCCAGTTTATACACTGAACATGATGCAATATGTTATGGGATATCCCTTTGATCAGTTGGGGTCAGCTGTCCATTTGGGGAGACTGTGTCCCCTCCCAATTTCTTGTGCCCCTCCAGCCTTCTCACTGTCTTCAGCATGAGAAGCTGAAAAGCCTTTGACTTAGTATAAACATTGCTTAGCAACAACTGAAAACGTGCAGTGTGCTCTCAACGTTGTTCTGGTACTAATCCCCAAACATAACACTGTACCAGCTACTAGGAAGAAAACTAATTCTACCCCAGAAGAAACCAAGACACACGCTCTGCCTCATATTACTACAGTATAGAGCAGTAAGTGAAATCACAGTTTAACTTTGAACATTGACTCAAATAGGGCACTGTCAGCTTATCATTTCTCTTAATAATTTCTGAATAGTGTGTGATCATTTTACAAGTAAAGAGATGAATTAAGTGTAAGACAGTATTAGCTCAAATGAAAGGTTGATGAATGGGAGTTCAGGAATACATTTTCAAGGAGTCTTACTTGAATGATCACCAAGGATCCAAGTTCATTGTCCAGTCTAGCTTGACTTGTCTTCATCCATAATAGATTAGTGAATGGTGTTGGTTTTGGAAAGTCTGTCTAGTATAACATCCTCAGTCATAATATCATTGGGTTTTAAGGCAGGCCTTGTACTTATGACTCCTGTAATTTAATATTCTAGGGCTGTATGATCTGCACTATGTCTTTCATTAAGGGTAGAGATGGCCAAAGGATGACAGTTTGGCTTTCAAGGATCCAGATTTTTTCATTTCACAGTGCAATAGAAACAAAAGATTTCCAGTGTTTTTTTGGGTCTTTTTCACTCCATAGCATGAAATTGTGTTGAAATTTATTTTCAGATTAAAATGTTAAGGTTTTCCATCTGAGTCTCACATTTGGGAGTAAGGAGAAAGCTTAGTCTGGAGTCAGAGTAGTCAAGCTGATCCTTCTTCATTCTAGTTTCAGTGATATTTTGTTGATACCAGTGATAATCAATTAACTAATTCTTTGCATGGTGAATCAAGGAACTTGTATGAAAGACATTATGTAAGAAAACATGAAAAAATACTGGAAGTGTTATATTCCATATATCATTTACAAACAGAGAATGATAGATTAAAAATTTGTCCAAAAGTCCTATTCAACAGGATATTTCCATAACAGATGGCATGAGGAGTAGTTTTTCAAGCCTTAGGCAGGTATTAGATGCTAACTGGTGACATTCTTCATGCAGTCTAGGAGATCCATCTGATTCACACCAGTCAATCAGCTGCCTTGATTTCAAGCAATTTCACACTAAAAAGAAAATGTATTAGCAATGGCTCTTTGCTATTTGGTTACGGTTATTTGCTTCCTAAAATTGCCTTCCCACTGTGTCTTCACCTGTAAGCTAAAACCTCTATCATTCGGCTGTTAACAATGGATATATATTTTGCATAGCTACTGAACTGAACGTTAAACCATACAAGATAGGATAATTTATAATAAATAGGCTCCTCTTTATCATGCTGTTAAAGGTAATTTGTGACATTTTACTGTATCACAGGCCTTGGTTGTTGTTTTTTACACTGTTGCACATACACAGCTACTTCTGTGGTTTTATCTGTCACAATTTCCTGATGAAATGTACTTGCCCAATACAACTTTTAGGGCAACTTTCATGGCAACTTTCATGCAGTTATAGACAACGGTTTTGATTCTCATTCAGCCGGATAGATTCTTGTTCAGTCACTTACAGCTGGTCCTGTTTCTGCCTGTGCGTGTCACGGCCATGAGACACCGATGGCTCTGCCTGCCCCTGCCCACCCCCCAGGGCCTTCACCTCCCTGCCTGTGGCCCAGGACCCATTTCAGCCCCCTAGGCTCCCCTCAGCACTGCCAGGTGCTTCCCAGCCGGGCCTGTGCATGTCCTCATCCCCGCAGAGCTGGGGCTGCCCCTGTGCCCTCCCCATGCCCTGCTGCTGGCTGTGGGCTAGGATGGGACAGGCTGCCACATCCTGCCTGGCTGGTGCTGGCCATGGCCCGCAGGGCCCACGCGGTGTCCTGAAAATGTGCTCATAGGTGTTACTGGAAACACAGGAGGATTTCATTTGCAGATACATAACAATTGCATTGGCAGGTGTAGGAAACAGATGCCAACACTCAGACATTTTGTCATATCTCTTTCCCAGCTCTACTTCATGAAAAGCGGAATATGTAACTCAATATTGTAATAACGGCCTAGTTTTGGTAAAGAAAATCATGTGAGGAAATGTGCAAGAGTTTAACAAATCATTGCAATGTTAACATAAATGCCTCTGACAGAGGTTAACAGAGCTTTTTAAATGTAGGAGATAATGGAAACATAAGCTGGTGCCATACGATACTTTAGCACAATGCATTTTTCATTTCAGATTCTTTCTCCTTCTTCATACCCTGAAATGTTTGGTATATTTTTGACCAAATTCAAACATGTCTGTAATCTGACTATATTATACCAGGCTGGGGAAAATATAAGTTTCTAGGAGCTTTCAATAAAATGGAAAAACAAGAAGGCAGGGTAATGCAAGCAGGGGACTGAGTGGTGGGTTATGCTCTGTGCTCTGTGGGTGCTGTCATCCACATCCTGAAAGTTGGGAGGGGATTTAAGGTGTGTCATCTGTTCAAAACCACCCTGCTTATAAAGGAGATGCTAAGGGGAGCCAAGAATTTTATAAAAGCACATTATAAACTTGAATAAAAGAACAAACGTGTTCTAAGAAAAGAACAAAGATGTTGTATTATCAGGACATCCTCCTTTCTGTGATGTGGAAGTCTTTTGCAGTGCCTGTCTGCATACCATCACCACCACAATAAGTGGTTTTCCCGAACAGTGTCAATGCTTTTCTTTATGTGCCAATTACAGTCTCCAGATATGCATCAAGACACTAAATATGATTACAGAGTATTTTCAGTCTGGAAATTTTTCTATGTTAATGTTCAGTCCTGAATTTTTTCTGCCACAAAGGAAAATGTTTGTGCAGAAAACAGTGGGGATTATGCTATGGCCTCCTTGTAGACCTTTTCTGAAACTTCTGTCCAAGAGCTGTTGTTTGCCCTTCACTGTAAGCCATAGAAAGCACCTTTAATTTTGGAGAGAAGCTGTTTGAAGTCTGTGTTAATCTAAGAAACCTGTGACCCTCAGTCTCAGATTATCTACTTGGACCTTATGGCCAGACCTTGCCTCCATAAGTACTCTCTACTTTAGGGAAGATTCTACGAGAGCAAGTGCAAGTTAATAACTTCATTTCTAGGGTAGAAAAACTCTGGGAAACACATTAATCATTATGTGGTTAACAGATCATAATGATATCTCAAGAAAAATACATTTTTTGATAAATTTTAAGATATTGAAATATAAAAAGGATTTGTAAAATTTAATGCATGCAGAGCTGGTTATGATTTGACTTTTTTTCTAGGTGACTTTTCCTATAAAACTGCTTTATTGTAGTTATAAATTTTCCATCAAAATTTCTTAAATCTAGAAATAAACACATTTTGAAAATGCAATGCAATAGAGACTTTGGAAAATTATCATGCTTCACCATCTGCAGCCCTGTGTTTAGAGTTTTGCAGTCTTCTAAGAAATGAAAAAGCAGTCCAAATGATATTTTAAGGAACAATTGGAACTTGCTGACCGTTAAAAATTGAAATTTCATATTTTAAAGCAGTAACTGTTTCACATAGTGAGACAGTGGATGTAGCATTTAAGCTGCCTTCATTTAGACATTAAAATCAGTCATATGGGACACAAGGGGTCCCTCTGGAAAACTATTCGTTTAACTCAATAAATTACTCATTTTTGCTTGTTTATTTTAAAGGACAACATACACAGGAATGTATTCATGGCAGATGAATTAGCTCCTATATTATGAGCATGCAGTGTGGTTAGCGTGAAACATTTACACCACCCAGCTCATCAGAAAACCAGTGAGATCATTTGTTTCATTCCAACTGTGCTCTTTGCGTTTACGTGGGGCCTGGGTATTTCAAATGTCTCTTTTCTCATACATAAAGTTGTACTTTTTTTCCGAGTCCCAACTGCTATAACTTTTTTATTCAGAAGAGAAGAAAACCCCAAAAAATATTTTTAAATCAGTTTTGATTTCTGTTGAAGAAATGACTACTGAAATAATCAGAAGACTTCTCCCCATTTCAAGGGACAAGGATAAAACCTGAAATTTTGGCTAGTTCCTTTGACTGAGAAACAAAACTTAGCTTTTAGCATTTAAGAATTTTAAGCAGGGGGACAAATATCAGCAATTTCTTACAAACTGTGTACAGTGATAAGTTCAACAGAAAGTCAGTAGAAAGGGTCTCAGAGCTGTGGGCAATGACAGACACAGATGTTGTTCCATGATGCTCCTATATACGAAATGCTAGGATTATCTAAAATAGTATGTCCAGCTCTAAGTTGCCAATATGGGAAAGACATCAATAAACTGGAGTGTGTTTCACAGATGGCCATCAAGATGCTTGGGGACTGGAGTCCTTGTCCCATGTGAAGAAGTTATAGGAGAAGGGTTGTTCAGCCTGGAGCAAAGAGGAGATTTGGGGGATCCAACAGAAGCCCCACAGTGCCTAGAGAGAGGTCACTGATAAGACAGAGCCTCATTCTTGACAGTCATGTATGGCAGGAGGGCAAGGCAAGAGGCAGTGGAGATAACTTGAAATGTACGACATTCAGATTGGGTAAAAAGAAAAACAAATTTCACCATCAGAACAGTCAAGCAGTGGAACAGGGCCCCAGAGCATTTGGGCCATATCCACTTTTGGGGCTTGGTAAAGCCCTGATCAGCCTGGTCTGACCTCACAACTGAGCCTGCTAAGGACAGAGATGTGGATTCTTTATGTATTGGTCTAAGCATTCCTGAATTGGGTCATTGACACAGTTTATGAGACACCTTTCATATAAGAACAGCTCATCTACATTTAGGGAAAAAAACCCCAACCGTCCAGTAAAGCAAGCATTGATGGTTTCCCACAATAATCACTGTAAAATGAGATGCCTCCCAAATTCCTTCCTACACAAAATGAAGAAAAACACTGCAGCCCTGTTCTTTGCCTTTCTATCTCCTCTCAATTTTCTGGGAGTGACTTCCTATACAACCTAGTCCTTGCTTTTCCTGATCCATGCTGGATTATTCAGAAGCTTCTACCTAATGATCACCAATTTCCATTCCTATCTTCCCTTCTCTATGCATAATGCATAGTCCAGTATTGCAACATAAGTTTGACTGCCTGCTCCACCCCTCCCAGAAAAAATAATTCAGTATGTGCTGTACCAAGCACCTGAGTAGAATCTTGGTTCATGAGCAGGCTTACAATTCACTATATATAAAGCTATATAGGTATTTATATTTGTAAAAAATAAAGATAGTATAAAGTCATGTCTCGTCATTGCTAAATAAAACCTTGCTTAATAAGAAGTGCATTGGAAACAAAAAAAAGGTTTCCTTAATGTATTCAGCTTCGTCTTCCATGCTTTAAAAGTGCTCTCTAATCTACAGAAGACAGTACTGTGAAATCGAAATACCTGTATGTGTACTTGAAAGATGAGGAAAGCATTTCCGCAGGCATTTTCACTAGGAAAATGAAGGTGCATTTGTATGTGCTGTCCCTTAAAAATGTTTTCTGAGATAAAGTTGTTCACAGAATAATTTCAGCAAGTCATTCTTGAGTCTTTTAGATCTCAGACTGAAGATTATTTTCAAACAGCCCTTTGAGAATGGATTTTCAGAACTCAGGCTGGAAGAACTGGCATTCCTCAATAACAAATAAGCTGTATATGGTATATTCTGTCCTTGAACAGGCAAATGTGACTCTAATTTCAGGCTTTTTTGATAGGAGTTTTCAGATGAAAGCCAGCATTCAGATGCTTTGTACATTTTGGCCTTTCTTCAAGTACCATTGATGCTTAGATGTTTTCTGAAATAAAGATACCAAATATCTTAAAACATTGTTGCACCAGGAATGTATTGAAGAGCCTGCAGGAAGTTATTTTAAGGAGCTGAGCAGTCCTATTGAATACAAGGGGCTTACTCCATTTGCACAGCAGAACATATATCAGAGGTTAAGTAAGTCTTAGACACCTGATTTGGCAGTAAAATCCAACAGCTGTACTCCTTGCTCATATTTGCTGCCGTTCCTGTACAAAACCATTTTCACCTGATAGGACAGGGCGATGTGGAGATGACTTTCTGAGTTTCCCCATGGTGGGTCAGTTACAGGTCACTGCAAATCCCCCGTGAGCGTACCCAGGTGTGTTCTTGAGGGGGGGCTGTGGGACAGCGAGGTGAGGGGAGGGAAGGCCCTGGAAGGATTACTGTGATAGCAGACACAGTTCCCCCATGTTCTTGGTAGCCAGGGTTCTACCTTGTGCCCCACCAAGCAATGGAGCACGGGGGATACCAGGGGCTTCCTGATTACAAAGGAGATTAGAAGTAAGGCTGATGGCAGGGTGGTGAGTGAGACTCAGCAGTGCCTCAAGTCAGTGCATCGTCCTTGCTAACTAGTCGTTACGGAAAAGGATATGAAGCATCTTTTATTTTTGTAACAGGTTGTTTTGTTTGGTCTGTCTGTTCACTATTAATAGTAGGCTGGTTTTTCTATAGTACAAGTTTGTCAGGGAGGAATTTATTTGAAAACATATTTCTTGGCCTGTCAAGGAGCTTTTACATGTATATAAGTGAAGGCAGAATTTATACTGTGCCAGGACTGGAAAGACTGCTTGACAAAAAGAAGTACCGTAGTAAGAGAGATCTTGCTCTAAAAACAGAACTCGGGACCTGATGCATTGGTGCATATCTTAGTAGTCCTATTAAATTCAGTTTGAACTTAATGAAAGTAAAAGTCATTAGAATATAATGGGGTTATATAAAAATAATTTATTAGGCTAGGAGTCCAGACGTGAAAGTGAAAGAAAAAGCCGACAGACACCACATGGAATTTTTAGTGGATCTAGGTGCACCAGAGCATGTTCACTGCCTGTAAGCACACAAAGTGCTGATGCTACAGATAAATTTACTTTCTGCACTGTAGCGTAATAGAGTAAGTTTTCCAAAAGCACTTAGAAGAACTGCCTGACTCTCCTGGCTATCCAGGGGATGGCACCTATCTAAAGTCCTATGGTGTTTCTGAGTAGTCCATCCTTTGACAACACAACTAAAAGTACATTTGAGCTCCTCTCCTAGAAGTACAGATGATGTTGCCTGTTTACATCCATACACATGTGTAGATTCACACTGGCAATTCCACCCCTTTCAGTCCTTACATAAACTCCTCTGGTCCACATGAGCTCCTGTTGCTTCCCGTGGGCAGCCAGCATGAGAGTGGCCATGTGGCAGGCTCAGCTTTCACTCAAAACCAACCACCCCTGTGATGGCACAACCTACCCTAACCCCTCCCTGTGATAACCGACACATGATGGGAAGTAAACATACCTAGAAAGGAAACATTTTAAATGAAGAGTTTTCTCTCCAGAAGAGATGTGGAAAGCTATGGTCTTGCACAGTTTATAAAGCCAGTGAACTTAAACAGGAATTTAAAGAACTGTGCAAGCTCTGTTTGTGTTCTTCACCTCTGTGATATGATCTCCCAATGCAAGACTACTTACTGAACCACTGAATTGTCAGTGTGTTATTGTGTAGTATATTTTAAAAATGCCCCACACTGCTGAAGTGAGCGACAGCATAGCAAAAATATGTGGGTTTAAAATGGTATTTTAAAATTACCTGACATTCCCTCATACACAGAATTTAGTTTATATTTGAAAAATACTTGGAGTCTTTTAGTAATTATATTACCTTCTAGCTGGAAAGCCACTTCCTTTAAAGATTAAAAAAAATCTGATATCAGAAGCCTGCTTGGAGCCTAGCGCACATCTAATTATCTCTCGCAGTCTTAATTATTTAGCAAGTGCTAATAAACTGCATGTATCATGACACTCATGTGTAATAAGCATATAAATTTAATTTATTTTTTTCCCTCTCTTTGAAGACTAACAGACATGGAATTCAATCACAAGACAATGGCATTATAACCTCCAATATAACATCAGGTTTTAATAAGCCTCCTGTTTGCTGCACACATGTGCTTAAGACTGCCTGGAAACCAAATCAGTAGAAAAAAGGGATTACTTTAGATTACTTTGAAATGTGCATTGTTTGAAATGGCCTCTGGTGACCAGCTTTCATGAATGGCTGATTTTACTTGTGGGGCACA
Organism: Mystacornis crossleyi; assembly: GCA_013400655.1. NCBI lineage: Eukaryota > Metazoa > Chordata > Aves > Passeriformes > Timaliidae > Mystacornis > Mystacornis crossleyi. The sequence goes on along the minus strand of VYZQ01052762.1, from coordinate 11,966 downwards.
TCATCTGGCTCAATTATACCAGGCTCTTTTGTATGACAAGTGCACTTCTTGGCTGTGCTGAAATATGAAATTCTAAAACAAAGTAAATCAGATGGTGAGAAATAAATTAAGGTAACTGTATATTATTAGAAGTTTGTAACCTAGCAGTGCGCATTCTTCTTACTGAAAAATATGTGGGAATTTTCTTTTGAAATTTCCACAGATTTGAAGTTAATTTAGAAACATTCATTTTAATTTTCTTTAATGTTTTGTACAGCTATAATAGCAGCATTACAATCAAATACATATTTTTCATTTCTCAAAGGCAGATAATTTCTCCTACAGTTGTGTATTTTTAAAGTGTTATTGGAGTCTGTTGTTTCACCCTAACAGATGAAGTGTTGGGAAGTGTCTACCTACTAAGAATATCCCTTAACCTGTACAAAGTTATAAAAGTGGGTTAGCAAGCCTGCATTATACTTTCAAGTCACTGCAAGCTTTTTCCTTTCCTGTCGGTAAGTGTTTGCGAAATTACAATGTAAAAACGTAATATAAGGTTATCTTTCTCACTACCTGCAATTACTTTAAATTATAGTTACTTTAAATTAATCTCGCCTGAGGCACTGAGGATACATCATTAGAATACACAGATTACATTTGAAAGGGGTGAAGATATCTGATTGATTAGTTAAGTGTGTTGGAAATCCAATAGATAATGATTAGATTAGACCCAGATAGGAACTACCTTCTTTGTGTTCACTGTAAATCCTATACTTTACAACCTAGATTAGGGGATTAACCTTTAAGAAGAAGTGGTAAATCTTGCTTTTTCTTGACTTCTGCTGTACTGTAAATGTGTTTCCCATGGCTGCAGGCTCAATATTCCCACAGGAAACTGACCTGCAGATTTACGCGGTTGTGCCTGGTAGTCTGAGATTGCAGTGTTTACCTTTAAATACGAGATGGAAGAGTAAGATGTGAGAAGAGCTTTAACATTACTAAACTTAAAGCAGTCATCTGTCAGCAGCATTTTTCCACTGAAGTGCTTCACTGTATTAGTGAAAGTGAGAGTTGATATTGTTGTTGTAGGGTGTTACAACCCTCTAGTCATCGAGGCAATGTAATTTAAGGAAGAGATTTAAGACCTCTAAACTACTAGGTTGCCGGGTGCAGATGAACATATCGCCTCCCTGATCTTTTATTATGTAGTTTCAATCTGTCTGCACAATCTTCATGCAATTACTAATCTTACGAAGTTGCTAATTTTGTTGAGTCTCAAACCACACACTTGTTATGATTCACAGCATAGACCATGTGAGACTTCGAGAGGTCCATCCACCATTTGACACAAACGTCAAAGATTCACAGAAGCTGTGTTTGTGTGGCTGAGAAAACCCCTTTCACCTCCTTTCACCCTGGAGTTTCTGTGTATGCAAAATGATCTCAAATACAGCAGCACTGCCAGGTGGACACATTTCAATTTAGAGCATAGAACTTAAAATGGTAGGTGTAAACCTTGAATCTGATATTTGTAGGGTCACGGGTGGATGAAGCCATCTCCAGTTTACGTGATGCCACTGACAGTGATTTCTGGCACTACAAGCAAACTGGCAGGTTTTTGAAATTATGCTGAGGAGGTGCCCAGCAATGTGACCAGTCTCCAAGATCATATTGGAAATTACAAGACTCTGACAGTAGCAGAATCCCACCTCTAAATTAAGAGAGTTTGTCTAGTTGTACTTTGCCTTTCTCTTTTTCTTACTGAGAGTCTGATTTTAAGGAAACAGAGAACACTGGGATTATATTCCTGTAAGAAAAGCTCATTAAAGCCAAAACTGTCAAGTCAGCAGGTCAGAGTTAAGATATATAGGAAGATGCTCTTCTGCCTGAGACAAGGAAGGAAAGCTCGTTTTCTTGTAGTGATTAATATCCAAGGATTTGTTTCTTTGAGAGGTTTTATCCATTTGTTTATCAGAGAAGCCTGTAAGAAAAAATTATCCAAGATTATCTTTTGCATAAAGGAAACAACGCCACTTAACACTTGCAATGACAAGGCCTTCTGCTTCTTTTCCATGCATTTGATGTATTTTTGTGCAAGTTCCTCGCACTTGTCAGAGAATCTAAAAAAATGTCCTAAGTTGCAAAACATTTGATTGTGGACTATATCTTATTTATATACAACTATGTCAGTTTATGGAGGCAGGAAATCTAACTACAGAGATAAAATCTGTAGGATACTGGATAGCAAAGAGGAACACAACACACATAGGTGCTGCATTAGAAGTTTATTGATTTAGGAACCGTGTGATACCTTACATTCTCAATTCACTGGACATATTTATTACTAATATCTGGGGAACAGAAATCAGAATTCGCATTCTCATGTTTACTGATGAGACAAAACTGGGGGTAGTGACTGATACACCTGAGGGCTGTGTGCCGTGGCAGGAGGTTTGGACTAGATGATCTCCAGATTTCCCTTTCAACCCTAATGATTCTGTGATTCTTAAGCTCCACAGTTACAGTCCTCATTATTACTAGTATTATTTTTATTATTACCATTGTTTCCTTTCTTGTCTGATCCATTTTGGTTTCAAAGGAAAGGCCACTAGGACAGTGGGCCTTTACCTATGACTTTGATAACATAATGCCTCAATGTTCATGCTCAAAAGAAAACACTAATGCTGTGGTGTACAAAAGACAAAGTTGTATGTCCTTTGTTACCTCTTGGTCACGAATTACTGATGTAGGGCATTGCATAGCACATGGTACTGGAGATGGATGTATGTCCAGTATCATTACTCACTATCCCCACATTTGATGTCAGATTTACAAACAGGAAATGTGTTCATGTAAGCCAGATTCCCTGTGCAAGGATATGTGGAAGCCACATTTGTAGAATATTAAATATAAATAAGTTCATATATCTTTAAAACTTATAATGGAGTATTCGTGTGGTGACTCAGTGCCCTGTTTCACAAACAAAGTGCATGGCTCCGGACAGATTTTTATTGGCCAAACACAAAATGGCATTTTAAATGAACTGAGTGAAAATGTGGACATGAGAACAAAGTGGCAAGTGCTCTTTTTTGAATATTGGCTGTCTTTTGTTGTGTTTCAAGCTAAGCACTTTCAGTCAATGCCCTGAAAAATCTTGAGTACTTCTGTATCAAAGTTAGTAACAAATCTACAGAGTTTCAAAAGATACTGTTCCGCCTTTTGCTTTTCTTTTATGTCCCTGAAAGGTACTCTCTTAAAAGATCTAGAATAAAATCCTCATAGTTTTTTATGCCACACCACATGAAGTGGCACTGTAACCTTTCTTTGCTGTGCTCTGCCAGTGTAATTCAAGTTTCATGAGTAATTAATTCTCCATGCCATTAAGTCCCTGAACGGCATGTTATAATAC
>VYZQ01052761.1:7025-27826 GCA_013400655.1 Mystacornis crossleyi | reverse complement strand
CATATATATATATATATAAGTAAAGACCTGTTATTCCTATTTCTTATATGTTTGCCTGAAAGCCCCTCATTTTCAAAACTATAATAGTTCAGGAGGAAGTGGGTTATATTTTTTCCATTCCGGGGTGGGAGGGGGACTCCTGCCTTCCTTAGCAGACACCTGTCCAAACCAGGACAACTGGTAACCCATTTCCTGCTGGCACTGAAAGCCCATTGTCTGTGGTGTGACTATCAGCTAGTGTGCAAAAAGATTAGGCACGTTTTTAAATACTTAAGTTTTCTAATTCCCTACTGGAATTGGTTGAGGGCATGGTAGTGTCCATTAGGATTCTCAAGCCAAGTGCAATGTCTGTGTTTATGTTCCCCTAAATCAGCTGTGCTCGATGAACAGAACAGTCTTTCTTAGAATCACAGAATCATTAAGGTTGGAAAAGATTTCTAAGATCATCCACTCCAACCCTTAACCCCTCACTGCCGAGTCCACTACTAAACCACATCCACGGGCGCTACATCTACAGACTTATAAATCCCTCCTACATGGTGCTTTTACCACTTCCCTGGGCAGCCTGTTACAATGCCTGACCACCCTTTCAGTGAAGAAAATTTTCCCAGTAACTGATCTAAACCCCCCCTGCTGCAACTTGAGGCCATTTCCCCTTGTTCTGAAGACGCTTCTTGCTTGAAAATGGGCAATGTGTGCTCACGACAGCCAAGAACAATGACACGTTCTGGTCTGTCTTACTATTTTTCCATCTCCCTCTGGAAAATTAAGTTGGGCAAAATGTCACTTGTGGACACTGCTGCAGTAGGAGCCACTGTCCTTCCAGAACTTCAGGATAGATTGTCCCATTCATTACCATTCCTCCAAAGCAGTCAGTCTTGAGCTGTAGTGTGGGCAAAGTAAGGACGTGATGGCACCTCTGCATCTCTGACAGTACCTCCTTCATGGGAAAATGCCTGAATTACCTTTGCTCAAAGCCACCGAAGGAGGAAATCCGAGGGAGTTCCTGGCATCTTTCTGGTGTTCTTGTATAAATGGATTAGTGCTGTTTGGCTCCTGTGGTTCTTGTGGTTCTTTTTCTCACTCTGACTTCAGTGTGAGTTTTACTTGAGGGAGATTTGAATAATAGTAATAGGGAAAGGGAAAAGAAAAAGGAAAAATAAGGAGGAGAGATGAAGCAAAAGGGAAAGGGAGATGGGAAAAAAAAAAGAAAAAAATTTAGATAAATATGAAGCAAAAGAAAAATTAAAAGAGAGGGGGAAAAAGGAAAAAAAATAAAGTTCACATTCTCATAGTGATGCTAATTTTAAAACGTGGTTTATGCAGTAGTACCTGTCTAATGATTTCACTGAGACACATCCTAACAATGCTCCAGAGGAACAAGGCATGCAAAATTTGTCTCACTGATGTTCATCACAGATTAAAGTAGCCAGGACATCAGTCACAGAGCACGTTGATTTTCATGGTTGCCTGACAAGATTTAGTGGCGGAAATGCAATTCAAATAATATTTTAATCCTTTGTAGGTACCTTTCTGAGTTCAACTCTGCTGGGTGCTTTTTATTCTGTGTATTCTGATTCTTTTCCTTGATACGCTTATTCTTGTGTTCAACTTTAAATGTATGAGAAGTCCCAGCAGTTCAAGCTAAATATGTGTTCAAATGTTGCAATAAAGCTGTGGTGCTCTGCACTTCACAAGATAAAGGCTCTTCAGAGGATCTTGAAATCCTTCTGAAGCATTATTTAATTGATCTTTATGATATTTCTGCAACAAATGCAATATTGTTCTGTTTCTTAGGACACTAAACTGAGTTTTGAAAGGTGAAAGTCATGATCCATCTGGGAAAGGGTAAAGAAAGGAATTAAAATGTCTTAGCCATGAAAATACCATTCTACCTTACTTCTGTAACCCTGAAGTTTAGTAAATATCATTTTGTCATACAGACCACAGCTTCACAGAATCTCAGCCTCATTTAGGTTGGAAAAGGTAAGACATTTCACATACAATAAGTTCAACACTAGCATGGAGCAGCAAAGCACAGAAGAAAAAAGCAGGTGTAAAGCACAAGTGAATACATATAAAATGTTATATGTACTTTTTCCTGTCATACTTTGTTTAGACTAATAGCAATTCTTTGAGTAGGCTGTTAAGATTTTAATCACACATTCTTGATTTTGCATAAAGTTGTGTTTCCTTTTGCCCACAAAAAAGTTTTGAATACAGTATTTTTATACTTTTGCATAGCAGAAAATATATAGGTCTGTTAAGGATGGGTTTTTTTTAAGTTTTTCTCTTTCAACAGGCAACAAATGCAGCAATGAAAATAATCTTTAACAGGTAATGTCTATATTTTGAAAATATAAGGAAATAACATGAATTTAAAATATAGTATCTAATTTTGCATATATTTGCATATATTTTCTTAAAACATGTAAATCTATACTCTGACTCCACTAAGGAATTTTTTTTTTAAAGTCCACTCTAATTAAACAGACTATTTGGCAGACCAAACTGAAATGTTCTTTGTCTTCTTCTATTCAGAGATAATGTTTATCACTGATTTTGTCATTGTCATTTTTTGGGTTTTTTTGGGGGTATAGTAAGTGATCTGAAATCATTTGGTGCTTTTCTAATTCCTGATTTACAGTCCTATTTTGTTCTACGTGTGATGTAGCAAAAGGCTTAAAGTAACACAAAAGTGAATGATAAACGGCTGCTGTAGATGGGCTGAGCAGGAGAGAAGTAACTTTCATTTGACTAAGACTTCATCAGAGTAAACCAAATCGCTTTAAAGTGGGCATTTAAGGTCTTTAGCAATGCTCTGGGATATTAAAAACATCTGCGTTCAGATGGCAAATGCTACACAGATCTTAGGAAAGCCCAATTCTTCTCCAGTCCCACTGTGCTCAAAATAACAGCAAACCTCACCTTGTTGAGCATTAAAAATAAATGCTTTGAGATGGTTGTCTGTAAGCTTTTATTGGTTTTTACAGGAAAACAGATTGCAAAAGACTTTCTGTTGAGAAGAAAGGAGAGCATTTTTTCCTAAGGAGGTGTCTACTATAGGCAAAATGCCTTGCTGGTGAAAACATCCATCTTTCTCCATGAAGTATAGCAGTTATCTAGTACAGCTCATAAAATCCTGCTGATACCATGCATTCCATGAGATGAATACTGAGATACTAAATTATGTAAAATTCTTCAATTCTTTTTGTTTTGTGTTCATTTGTTTGTTGGAAATACCTAATGACAAGAACTTCACTGAATTACATGAAATGATACTTTGCTTTGCTAGGAGATTTGCAGGCTTGTAGTTTGACTGCACATAATTTAGGGTCCCATATGCTGAATACTTTTCTCAAAGCTGAATGGATCTATTGATTTGTTCAAGAGCAGTACTGCAGATCATCTGCATCATAGTATTGCATTCTTATTCACTTCATCCTGAAATGCACAGCCTTTGTCATCTATGACAGTTGGGCAAAAATGTTTCCATAAGCGATATCTTGAAGATAAGTGGTACTTCTGAAAAATATATGCATCTAGGTTGTTTACATCACTTAGTTTTAAGAACGACATATATCTTCACAGTGCCTTTCCCCAGAAAACAAATATTAAATTGAGAATATTAGGTATTAAACTCTTGCTGACTTACAAGACATCACTTAAAAAGTCTAAAATGAATCTGAAGTTTAAGTTAGGACTTCAGCTCCAGATTAAGACAGGTGAATGCAGGTGTCCTCATATGCCTTCTGTACACAATTTCCATGCCCCCCCCCCTTTTTTTTAATGGGATTTTGAGTACTTTGAGACTAGAGAGAAAATTATTTTAAATTTAACTTACTGACGAGTCAGCTGAATGATCCTCTGAACTCTTGTATTTCTGCTCAAGTGATTCAGTTCAGCTTTCTATAAACAGACACCTATTGCTACTTAGAATGTTTTAGGGTACTCATGATCTGTATCCACGGCTGTGGCAGATACAGCACAGGAGGCCTATTAAATGCACACATTTCTGGTAGAGGTGCTCCATATGAAAACTATAAGAATCATGAAAAGCTGGTAAATTAGGTAAGAGTAGTAAAAGGAAGGATGTGGAAGTCTCAAGCTGTGACAAAAATTATTTCTTGGCAAGTTCTTGGTAAGAAGAACCTTATTTCAAGGTGTGTGTGAAATAGAAGTGAAAGAACAAGGCCCTTCCACCAGTGTACAGTGTTGCGAATACATTTTGGATGACAATCTAGGGACAGTTTCAGCTCTGCTTTCTCCTTGCCCCCAGACTGCCTCACTGTCCTCCTCATCACGTTTTTCAGAGGCTAATATATGTCTACTGTGCTGAGCAGAAATTTTGCCCCCCAAGAAACATTTTCTGGTATGAATTTCATTTATAATTTGATCTTATAAAGTCTCTCTGCAGCAATAAACCCATGATTTCAAAGTAGTGAAAAAAGATGTTTCATTAAATCATTCTCAAGCATCCTTGTTAGGTCTTGCCTTTGAAATTGCATTGTCTATATTCTCTGAGAAAATATTATATTTGTGATGTGAGGTATAGTTATCTTCAAAGCCACTTAAGATCTATGGAAAAGAAAAAAAAAGGTCATAGCAAAAATCCTTGTGACATGGACTGGGGATCCAAGTACACTTGCAGTGTGGTTCTCAGGCTGTTGTACCTGGAGAAAGAATAGAAAAAGGATTGAATTAAAAAAAAGAAGAAACCCAAAAATTTTTAAAAGAACCTCATTACTTAAAAGGCCTGTCTCAAAGTGATTGTGAGTTTGGACTTTACTAGCTAAAGCATATGCATCTTTTCTTCTCCTTGATCCATATAGTTTTTGAGTTCAGGAAACCTTAATGGCAGCTTATGCCTTCATTGTCATAACTGGAAAAGACTATTTTCATCCACTTGGGCTTTGCATCAAGGAAATTGAAGCTGTATCAGAAGAGGTTTAGGCTGGATATCAGGGAAAGGTCTTTCACCCAAAGGGTGGTTGGGCACTGGAACAGGCTGCCCAGGGAAGTGGTCACAGCTCCAAGCCTGACAGAGTTTAAAAAGCATTTGGACAGTGCTCTCAGGCACATTGAGATCCTTGAGGTTGGCCTGTGCAGGGCCAGGACTTAGATTTGATGACCCTTGTGGGTCCCTTCCAACCAGGATATCCTATGATCCTGTGAAATTACTGAGTTACCTTTTGCGGCAGCATGGAGTTTAATTTCTACATCGCCTTAGAAGAATATTACACACTGATTGCTCATACTCCATGATTCAGTCCTGAAAACCACCCTTACTCTTCTTGTTCTGCTTGATGCTTCGTGTCCTCCAGTTTGGAGTGTGAAGCATTTTGAGGCTAGTCTTTTTTTTTGTCAGGTATAGATTATATCTACACTCATTGAAGGATCAACAGAGTAGAAATTAAATACTAACTTCTGGTACAAATACCAGCTCTATTGCTGTGGTTTGTTCTCCTAACAAAACAGGAGGTCTTTGAAGTGTTCTATATGCAGGAAGAAGGAAGAAAGACACAGAGCAAATATTTTTTTAGTTATTGTCACCTTGGTAAAAGACCACAAAAGCTCGGACTTACAGACATAGTTACTGCTTGTGCTACAGCAGGATCAAACAAGAAGATCCAGTTAAAAAAAGTTGAGTTCTACTGTGTGGTTCCTAGACAAACATTCAGTGTAAGACAGCACAGAAATGAGGGAATTGAATATTTATTTTTAAAAAATGGGGAGTAAAACCTTATGGAGTTAGTGTTCAGCTATAAAAGATCATGGAATGGGTCAGAAGAGGAAGTAAATAAGTAGGCAGATGATAGAGTTAAGTTTTCATGTTAATATGGAGATGAACTGAGCTATAGGGAATTCAAGTTAAGCAGAAAACAAATACAGAACCCAAAGAGCTGCAAGTGAGAAAGAGTAGAATTGTCAGAAAAACCTGGCTTGGGTCACAAGGAGGAGATGTGGACAACATGGAATGCACACCGTGGAATGGAAAGCATTGCAATGGACTTTAGGCTTCGGAAGAGGCTGCCCATGGAGGTGGGGGAGTCAACATCCCTGAGGATCCCTGAAGGAGTTGAGGAAACAACTGGACATGGGACTTAATGCTGTGGGTTAGTTGACAAGGTGATGATTGAACTTGATAATCTTGGAGGTCTTTTCCAGCCTTAATAATTCTGTGTTTCTATGATTCTGTGAATGGAAAAAAACTGTGAAGTTTCACTGAACGCTCACTGACCATTTCTGGATTTTCCAAACTGCACAGGCAACTCTAGCCTTGGCATGTGCTGTCCATTATTGAACTGTACACTGCCTAACAGAGAATGTAAAATGTATTTTGAAGCAATATACATAAATTTCAAATACTTTGTTATGGTGTATTGACTTAACATTAAAAATATTGATCTAAACTGAAAAAAAAATTAATTACTCTGAAGGGTAATAAGCATTGATACTAACTTAGAAAAAAGTTTATTACATACAAACCCGAAAAATATCTTGTCCAGAAACCAAAATATTCCATGTATTTTATTTTTAAATTCCTTCTACATTTTGAAACATAAAAATAATGTAAATGTGAACAGACAAAGTTATATCAGCAAGTAAAATTTGACGAAGTAAGACATGGCTGTTGATCTGCCATTGTAGATGAATATAAGGGCTTTTTTTTTTTTTAGGATCTGCAGTACGATTTAACTATGGCAAATAACAGAAATGAATTCTTAATGTATACATCTCTTTACAATAATTATGAGTTATTTTCACAGGATTATTAGAGTATTACCTACTTAAAGGACCTTTGTGATAGTTTTGTCATCCTCAGTAGTCGTGGTAGAATTAACAGTTTATTACTTCATCACTTATCATAAAGCTAAGATATGAATCCCATCCTTACACTATTGTTCTAATGTCTAATAAAACAGGTCTTGAACTCAAAAGCATAAAGATAGATTCACTGTAATAATAAAAATATTGCAGTGGCATCTTCACAACCTTGCATGACTTCTGCAAGAAAAATATAAATGAAAGTACGAAAAATATGCAACTGCCAGTTAACTCAACAGACCTTGCTCTGAAAACACATAAGGAGAAAAATTATGATGAAAAGTGTTATTTTTACTAACATTCTTCATTTTTTTGAAGTTAGATAATGTTCACATAGTGTTTTCTTATGCTTGGATGATCAGCATGAAATAAATTGAAGTGAAAATGTGCTGGATAAGTGTTATTAGTAAAAATATGGATTGCTAGATAAAGTGATGTTTCATGATGCAACACAAAAATAAACCAAGACTCTTGAGGTAGAAACTGTTTTGTCTTGAAAAGTCAATGAGTATTGATTTTAGTATGAACTATGTTTGTTTTATATTGCTACCTGTATAAAAGATTTTGATCCTTTCAATAGAATAGAAAGATAAACAGAACTGTAGAGGATTTTTCTCATTGGAATAACTAAAAATGTAATAAAATAGTCATAGAGCCTTCATAGATACAAGGCTTTTTATCTATTAAAATGCATATTTCAAAATGTTGATTCGGTATATGACAGAATATAATTGAAAATTAAACTACATGATAGAAATTATTAAGAAATGAGAATAAGTGGATGGGCTATCTCCTTCAATGCCAGTGACTTTTTCAGCCAGTGTTTCAGTCACTTTGAGAATAAGCTTCCAGATATTGGGAGAAGCAGGACCTGCCAGTCAGGGCCTAGGGTGTGGAGGCATCTCTCTCTGGCTTGGTTGCTAATAGAAAATCTTTTTTCTCTCTGGTTAAAAAGGATATAGTCACAACTTATCTACCTTGCAGCCTTTTACCTCCTATAAAAATGGAGAAATTAACATATAATCAAAGCAGTGTGTGAATGTGAGTAAATGAGTATGTATATTTGATGGGTATGGGTAAGACTGTTATATTTTCTAATATGTGCCACAATCCTGGTGAGCTTCTGGCTGTGCAGACAACACTCTCCTTTCACCATGCTGGATCAATGCTGTGCTCATCCCTGCATGAATATACCCGCACATTTACATGGAGTTGTCCACTCAGTTCAGGAAGACATCACTGATGGAAGGTTCCCTGCAGAAAGATAAGCTTTGCTGTTTATCCTGTTTAAAATACACTTTATTCAAGGCCCATCTGGAGGAATTGTATGTTTGAACTGTGTTGTGGTCTACCCTGGCAGGCATCTGAACACCACAGAGTCACTGGCTCACTTGCCCTCCCCCAGGGAGATGGGAGAGAGAATTGGGATAAAAATGTAAAATTCATGGACTGAGATAAAGAAACTTTAATAGGACCAAAAAGGAAGGTATAATAATAACAACAATAAAACAATTAGAAGTTCCGAGACAAACAATGCACAATGCAATTGCTATCTTTTCCCCAATGCCCATCAAGATTCTGAGCAGTGTCCCCAAGCCAGCCTTCCCTCCCCATTTTACATACTGAGCATAACACAATATGGTCTGAAACATCCTTTTGGCCAGCTGGGGTCAGCTGTCCCAGCCACGTCCCCTCCCAACTCCTTGTGCACCCCCGGAGTCCTCGCTGGTGAGGTGGGGTGAGAAGCAGAAAAGTCCCTGACTGAATGCAACCACTAAAATCTCCAAGTATTTTCAACACTACTCTCATCCTGAATTTAAAATACAGCACAACACCTGCTACCAGGAAGAAAATTAACTCTATCTCAGCCAAAATCAGATCAGTAAGTAAAAGCAGATTAGCATAATTCAATCAGCCTATATCTGCAGAACACTCTTGTCATCTCCTCAAAGATTTAAGAGTGCACTTCTTTTGCCTGACCTTTGCTCACTCTGACAATAATCTCTGAGTGTATTCCAAGAACATTTCTACATAAGACTTGCTAGGAAGCAAGCAACTTTTAAAAACTGGAAACAGAAAAAAGCTACTTAGGAAATATCACCTGCTAAAATGCAGAAGTTTTGCAGTTTGCATCATAATTGTTTGTACTAACTAAATATAGGTAACATAGGATAGATTTCAGTAATCAAGATGATTTTACTGTTATTAGGATGTATTGCAATGCTCGCTAAAAACAAAAGAATGATTCTTTTTATGCCTGTAGATGAGAGACTCTGTGTTATTGATAACATTTTCTAAAAATTTTTTCCCAGTAGAAAATGTTTCTAGGTTTGATAAAAACCTCATATAGCCTCTTATTGGGTCTATAAAATTGACCACTGTGAATGGTGTAAGAAAAAGAGACAAGAATGGGACAAGGATATTGCAATAATTTCTGGAATATTTTTGCAGCACAATGATAGGTGATTCAAAGGCTTCCTAAATCAGAAGACTTTTCTTCATATTTAATAGCCTGTGATAGATATTTGTCTCATTAATTTGTCTAATCCGTGTCAAAAAGTTCCTTATCTTAGAAATTCATTAATGCTGACATTTGCCTTCTCCAAATTTTCCATTTTTCCCTATTCACCTTCTCTACTCCAGATCTGATTTTACAGACTTCTATTGCATTTTTTCCCCTCTGTCCCTTCTTCCTCTGCTTCCAGCTGTTGTCTTTTCAAACAAAACACTCTTGGTCTTGTAATTAAGAGATTCACACAATCATAGAATCGTTTGGGTTGGAAGGGACCTTTGTTGTGGTTTGACACTGGCCCAAAGCCAGGCACCCATGAGAGTCGCTCGCTCGCCCTCCCCTGCCACAGCTGGGCAGCAGAGAGAAAGAAAAAAATATAATGAAGGCTCCATGAGTTGAGATAGGGACCAGGAGAGAACACTTCAAGGCTAAAACAGGCTTAACCTAAAGTTAAAAAGTGAATTTATTGCTTTAAAAAATCAGAGGAAGATAATGAGAAGTAAAATAAGCCCTTAAAACACCTTTCCCCCCCAGCCCCTCCCTCTTTCCCACTGACAGTGCAGGGAGACAGGGGCTGAGAGTCTTTGGTCAGTTCATCACCGAGATTCTGTTCCACTGCTTAAAAAAAAATAATGAAGGCTCCATGAGTTGAGATAGGGACCAGGAGAGAACACTTCAAGGCTAAAACAGGCTTAACCTAAAGTTAAAAAGTGAATTTATTGCTTTAAAAAATCAGAGGAAGATAATGAGAAGTAAAATAAGCCCTTAAAACACCTTTCCCCCCCAGCCCCTCCCTCTTTCCCACTGACAGTGCAGGGAGACAGGGGCTGAGAGTCTTTGGTCAGTTCAGCACCGAGATTCTGTTCCACTGCTCCGGGAGAGGAGTCCTTCCCCTGTGAGACCATGGGGTCCCTCCCAGTTCTCCACAAACCTCTCCAACGTGGGTCCACTCCCATGAGCAGCAGCCAAACCGCCCCTGCTGCAGCGTGAGCCCCTCCCACGGGCACACAGCCCTCCCAGAACTGCTGTGGCGTGGGTCTCTCCCCACGGGGTGCAGCCCGCCAAGGCCAGGCTGCTCCAGCCTGGACGCAGGGCCCTCTCCCTCCACCGGGACTCCCACTGGATCACAGCCTCCTCCAGTCCTCCTCCCGCTCTGGCCTGGGCACCTCCACCAGGGCTTGCGGGTGGATCTGTGCATTCCCCATGGATCCCCACGGGCTGCAGGGGCACAGCTGCTTCACCATGGTCTGCACCACGGCCTGCAGAGGAACCTCGGCTCAGGTGCCTGGAGCACCTCCTCTATCGTGGTGGTGGCATTGGTGGATCAATGCCGCGTTTTTTCCACAGGGTCCCTCGTGGGAACGCTTAGGCAGCGCTCTGCCAGCACCCACGCGTGCTCACGATCTCACCCTCGCAGGTGGTCACGAGCAGCCCCTCATACACAGTCTGTGCACGAACCGGAGACGAAAAGGCGAGAGGGGTTCTCTGTGTGCAATTCTGAGGCATTTAATGGAACCAACACACTTGAAGGGAACAGAGGCAAAGAACATAGGACAAAAGCCCGTGTGTGGTTTTATCCCAGAGGGTTCCAGGGGCGGGCAGAGCATCTCATCAGCAGAGAAGCCAATAGTCTGAGGGCCAGGGTGTAGAGGCAAAGTTGAGCTGCATAACAGGGGCCAATGGGAGAAGCGAGGGGAAGGGGGAGAGGGCCAGGGGCCAGTGGGGTCTCAGTAAAGGGAGAATTTTCTGGCACAGTGGTGTGGGGAGAGACCACTTTGCAGAAACACAGGGGTGAAATGTGGACTTAGCCACCGCAACACTCCTCCCCCTCCTTCTTCACTGACCTTGGTATCGCCATGTTGTTTTCCCTCACATATTTTCACCTCCTCCTCTTCTCTGACTAGAATCCCAAGATCTTGTGACTTTGTTTTGATTTTCTTCTTAAATATGTCATCAGAGAGGCATTACTGATCTCTCTCATTCGCCCAGTTTGGACAGCAGCATCTCCATCTTCAGAGCCATCATCCATTAGCTCTGCTGGACAACGTGGAAGCTTCCAGGAGCTTCTCACAGGACCCACCTCTGTGGCCCCCCCAGCTACTGAAAACCAGGCCGTGCAAAACCAATTCAGACCTTAAAGATAATCTAGTTCAAAACTCCTCTCACACCTCCTCTGGCAGGGGCACGTCCACTAGACCAGGTTACACAAAGCTGCATTCAGTCTGGCTTTGAACACTTCCAGGGATACGGCATGCATAACTTCTCTGGGAAACATGTTCCTCACCACCCTCACTGTAAAGAATTTCTTCCTAATATCTAACTTAAATCTGCCCTTTTTCAGCTTAAAGCCATTCCCCCTTGTCCTATCCCTGTTTGCCCTTGCATCTTCCTCAAACATTTTTCTCAACAAAAAGATGGTTCAAACTTTGCTTTATTATTTCTGTTTATAATTTTACTCTTCATGGGAGAAATATGACTGTATTCGGCTGTACGTACGTCCAAACAATTCCTGTTGGCAGGTGTAGGAATTGTATAGAAAAAACCCAAGCCCTGAGAGTTGTAATGTCTGTGTGTACACAGTCTGTCACAATTAGAGAACACTGGTTTACCATGGCTGTGCTTCTTTCACAACCTAGTTTATGCTAAATAGCTACATTTTCTGCAATTTGTGAAAATGAAGAAAAAATTTTAGCTATAATTGTGTAAATAATGGCTAAATCTTTAAGGAATACAAACTTAACTAGTAACTGGTTCTCTAGTAACAGGACTCTGATCTCAGATTTACATATCTGCAGGTTATATTCTGCTGTAGGAAAGTAATTCCTTTTCTCATAATAATCCAAATATACAGCTTGCTGCTGAACAAACTAAAGTAAATGGAGGGTTGTTCTGAGTTTTATAATCTACATTTATGTCTTACTGAAAACACCCCAAACATAAATAGATAATTAAAGGTATGACTGACTTATTCTTTCTTTGCTAATGCATGTGTTTTCAGAATGCTGTTACATTAATTATATATTACATTAGCATTCATTCTTGCAATTAATGTTCTGTTACATGAACA
The DNA here is from genome assembly GCA_013400655.1 of Mystacornis crossleyi. Classification (NCBI taxonomy): domain Eukaryota; kingdom Metazoa; phylum Chordata; class Aves; order Passeriformes; family Timaliidae; genus Mystacornis; species Mystacornis crossleyi. The sequence goes on along the minus strand of VYZQ01052761.1, from coordinate 15,419 downwards.
GACAATAATTGCTGTTTACAGATTAATGGAGTCTGATAGTTGTGCAGATGCTTTTAGTCAAATTTGGAATTGGTCAGCAAAACTTTTCTTCACATCTTTCTGATGGTTTTGACAGCATCAGATGTTACCAGTGCTGCTGAGATCCACGCGATGTAGTTGTACAAAAAGAGACTGCAACGTGCTTTGTATGGGTCTGCAGGGAAACCAACCCAGGAGCTGATGAAGAAGGAAACATTTTACTTGCTAAGAGTTACAACTCAGCATGAGAACCTGATCTAAAGTTGTTGAGCACAGAAACGGGGAATTCTGGCAATCATGAAGGCTCTTCATGTTATTTATTGCCTGGCACAAGGCCAAGTCTACCGACGTAAAGACTGTACTTCATAAGTCTGAGCCACCTTGGGTAAGCTCATGAGTATAGGAGGTTCAAGTGGTAAAATACACAGAAAGTGTCACTCTAAACTGGGAACTGCCTTATTCCCTTTTTCTTATGAGACCCTTAAACTTGCATCACGTCTAAAAGTCAACAGGCCCAGAGAGGGTTAACTTTGGCTGAGAGTCAAACTGCCCACAGCATCTCTCTCACTCCCAGTCTCCAATGGGATGGGGAAGAAAATAGGGTGGAAAAGTTTGTGGGTTGAGATAAAGACAGGAAAATTCCTTACCAGGGATCCCTGCTCTGGGCGTGAAACCCCTCTATCCCTCCTCTTCCTCCACCCGCCTTGGGTTCTATCTGCTGCTGCTCCTTCCTTGGCTTCCTCCTCCTCTGCCACTGCTGCCTTTGGCCTGTTCTGGAAAGTGTTACTATCACAGGCATCACCAGATTGGATGGCAGGGATGTTCCCTGAATTTGGGACACATGAAAAGAACCTTATGAGACACATCACACGGTAGATAAGAAGCAGTAGAGTCTTACATGAAACTTAAGATCTTAAAGTTCTTTTCTTGATCTAAAGATTTATGGCTCAGAAAGTTATCAAAATATGTAGTAGTATCGCAGTGAAGTTAGAGAGATGTTCTGGTAAAAGATTTGCCATATGTCTTCAGCTCTCCTGTAATGGCTGTGGTTCTATTCATAGGTATTATGCACAAGCCCTGAGGAAAAATGGCTGAAAAAAGGGTTTTGACAACAGGAATATATCTTTGTTAATAAGCTCCTTTGGAAATCTGAACAATCTTCCAGGATGTCTTCTGTTCTCATTTCCCTTTTCTTATATTAATTAATTTTCTGATCACCACTGATGGGTATGTTTCAAGTGAGCCATAGTATGTCAAACTGATTTATAGAATAAAATGTGTATTTACTATTCCTGGATCCTTCTTCAATTATAATTGTAAAAGTGTGCTATTTATATAGTCAGGGAGGCAATTTGTCAGGGCAATTGCTATTACCTCTTCCACCTCTTAGCAAGAGTATTTCTTACAGTAAAACTCCAGTATATACATGAGGGCTCTTATAGGCACAGGTTCACCCCTACTGCTTCCATATTAGTTGACGGAACTGAATTTTAATTTAGATTTTAATTTAGTCTTAAAATAAAGAATATTAACTTGAGTTAGCTTTGGGTTTATATTACTAGTTAATTTTGGGTTTATATTATCCTTCTGTTTATGCATGAGTCCCTCAAAAAATATAGAAATGTTCAGCTGGTGTGAAAGCAAAGACCCCACCCCTTCGAGTTTTCAAAACAGGAATTTGTATCCCTGAAATGAAAGAGCACCCTCATTAGGTCAAAACATCCATGGGATGAAGAAAGGGATGAACAGGGAACTACCCTTTGTTAGCCATTGTAATAGTACATACTACAAATTTGCTGAAACTTATCTAAAAAGAATATGGTTCCAAGCTTTTCTCTGGGATACACCTCACGCTCTTCAAGTTTACAAACAAATTATCTCTAGAGAAATAAATAGGAATATATTTTGAATGTATTATCAAAATACTGTTTGAAAGATATGTTTCTTCACTTTTATGGTGCATGATGAGTTTACATTTAGTTTCCTTATTTCAGCCTGTGAAGGGAACAAGCAGGGAAAGACAAAAGTTAACTGAACTATTCCACCTCATCTGAACAACTGAATCACTTTGATATACAGTGACTAAAAATGTTGACAACTGAGATGAAATACATGGAGGTTCTCTAGGAATTATTACCCAGCTTATCCTGGTCTTTAAAGAAAGGTTTTCGCCTTGACAGAAGGACTGGTAGATCTGAGCAAGTACCAAGTCCTCAATTCCTGTGTTCCACTGGTTTACAAGCACCAGATAACATGATAGGCTTTTTAAGAGGGTCAGGTTCAATGTGTGCTGTAACAAACTGAAAAAGTAAAACTTCTTTAAATGTTTGGGTGAGTTATCTCAGGCATAGGCAGAGATCAGACACTGACGTTAGTCAAATTCTTGGTTTACTCCTGTTACACTATATTGAGTCTATTATCTCTTGATGGGTGGTGGGATGACTAAACATCATGGAATGAAGAATTGCACTGAAACATCTGTTTTTCATATTTCCAATTAATATGAACAGTCATTAGCTGCGCAGAACCCAAAAAGATTCAGCAAAAGGTCAGAAGTTTTCCTGATGTAATGGTATTTCATTGCCATTAACCCAGTCAATGAAATAAAACTGGCTTTTCATTTAGGAGCAACCAGGACTCAGGGAGTCTGGCTAATGGGACATGAAGATAGCATACTAAGCCGGGTTTAATTTAGCCGAAGTCTGCAGTCCAAGTGCTGCTACCTGGTATTGGCTGGTGCGAAAGGAAGTGCTGATTTCAAAGGAACACAGACTCCTGGTTATTTTTGTCTTCACACCTAGTGGCAGATTTGTTAAGCAGTTTTCTTTTTTAGTACAATTTATGCAGGAAAATTACGGGTAACATCTCACCTTGCATCGGTGTGTAGAGCACTTGAAGATTAGAGCTGGAAAAAAAAAAGTGAATAGGTACCAAGTTTCTCAGGTTGCCAAGTTACTTTAAATCCAATGTGATTCATGAGCAAGAGTCCATTGGACTTTTCAAAACACAAGATAAGTCCTATTGGAAAACTTACAGCAAAAGTCAGCCATTTAAGGCTACCTCTAACACCATCCAAATTTAGAACTTACTATGCTGTACTCAGATCCCATTACCTAGCGCTGAAGAAATTAAAATGAAAAAAAAAAAGTTTGAAAAGTGAAATAGATAAATATGACTTGTTCTTGATTGGAAAGTAAACCCCATCTCTCTGTTACTATTTCATAGCAAATGTACTGTATGAGACCAAAGACGAGACAAGAGAAGAACACACTACAAACTTCAATCCCAATGTATTTGAAGTCATGCTTGCAAGATAATACGTTTTAGTGTTTTCATTGTAGAAGATTCTTACCTTTTCATAACATTCTTGGGGAAAATGGGGTAATAGCTCTACTCAAGGAGGCTCAATTTCTTCTTTTCTATTCCAGGATGAATTAAGGTAATCCAGTGTAAACAAAATCTTAAAATATACTAAGACAATAAGGAGTCTTGAATGGATCTAAAGCAGAACTTAGCATGGTATTACTTTGTGTTCCAATGAAAATTTACACTTACAGACCTTAGGTTTCTCCTTAATTTTAGCAGCAGAATAATTTGAAGAACCAAAAAGCAAGATTCTTTTTACTCTTCTCACTGTAGATACACTTCTTGGCAGTAAAGATGGTGACATCCACAGGTACAGAGTGGAAGAATAAGCAGCACAAAAAAGGCACAGGAAGAACTCTCTGCCTTGTGCTAAGGCCACTGAACTTTAGGGAAGATTTTGAGTATAGATCTTGCTTCTCCAATTTTACACGGTTCACTTTAAATAGTTCTTGGGCCAAAAAGTGGATGCCATTTTTGGATGCAACGCCAAAACCCAGGTTAAGTGTCCCAGCTAATAAGTCACCTAGAAATCTGAATGCTTTGTCATGACACATTTTTTTACCATGCCTCAACATAAAACTCAGGAGGAGTTTTCAGAATCCTTGCAGAATGTACCAAGGTACCTTGATTCCCATGGGACTAAGATGGGCAAGATGTATCCAATCATTAACAAAACAGTTCTAGACTTGCTCAGAGTCATGCTTTCCAGGCACAGAAGAATATTTCAATATAAGTAAGAAGAAATTTTAAGAAATTATTTTAGATCACTAAAGTTGGGCTTAGATCCCAGTTGCACTAGGTTATAAATGGTACTTTTAGATGACAAAATTTGAGTGTATACCACAACAATAGGATTGGGTTCTAGCTTCAGGAACTCTGTGTCCTGACTAATATCCCAGCTCTGCAGCAAAGTGTTACATGAATGCCAGCCATCTACTTCCTTACCCCTCCATCCTCTTTCATGATATGATTTTCACACTAGTAAAGCACAGACATTGGGGCTGATCTGCAAGTCCCCCAGCCAAATTATGGGGACACTTAGATTTATATAACAAACCGCACATTTTTTAGTTGTCCAAAAATATTCATTTCTGTGTTCTCTGTCCTAGCATTGCTGAGTGATTCAGACAAGTCACAAAGTTCTAGAGTCTGAAGTGTTGAGACACTGGAATCTTCATTTCATAGTCAGGTGGAGTATTGGCAAGTGACCAAAATGAGAGAAACTTAATGCTGTTATTCTGTGCATCACTGTATTTACCCTGTTGCATCTTGCACTCGGAAATTTTCTGTAAATTGAATTGAGGAGAAGTAAAACAAATATAGTCAAGATAACATCAATCCCTTAGAAGACTTTGACTATAAAGAGCAATGTTTGTACTTTAAATAGGAGATACCAAAACTCATTTCCTTTCCTGTTATCTATATGCAGGTGGCCCTGTCTTTTTTTAAGTGAGAGCAAGATAAACAATAAAAACCATTTTCTAGAAAGGTCTTTTAACTATGAAAATGAAATAAAAATTCCAGTTATATTCTGTATTAAGTTTTGTCATATTGCCGAACTCTGACAGCCACTACACAGAAGAGCATTGCAAAAGGGGAATGGTCTCTCATATTGAAGTGTTATTTTTATTTTTTTTTCTTTAATTTTTATTCATGGCCTCTGATAACAAGAAGCAGACAGGTGACAATGATTGCCTGTAGGAAAAAGAAAATAAATTTTAAAAATATGCAAAGACATATTGTTAGGCCAATTATAATGAACAATCTATTTTTTTTGCCTGATCCTGAATTGATTACTTGGTTGATTTGACTTCATTTGGTTAATAATTCCCTCTCCATTTTTTCTTGAACTAACAGACAACTCAATGCATGATGGACCCTTTGCTTCCCAGAACAGAAAAATATGGTCCAGATCTGGGAAAGAACTCATGCAACTGAGTTGATTCTGTGTCCAATCTCATCCTCAGGAGGGGAGAACATTCATACCTGTATCAGTTTAAGCATATACTTTTACCCTTCCAAAGGACTTGACCACTTGGGACTAGAATGGGAATGTATATGAAATAAGCACAATTTCACATACTTTTCCAGTGTTAAAGAATGGCACAAAAGCCCTGTGGACTTCTTTGTTCCAAAAAAACTATACTGAGACGTGTTTCCCCATCACCCTAATGGGGTCAGTGCTGTACTCAGAGCCAATATTAGCCCTGCAATCCTCATCCCATCCACAGCTCCACAGCTGTTTGTCTCAGTCCAAGATGATAATCTCATGGTTGTCTATTTCTTTATGACAGGGAACATGGTGATTAAAATATCTTCCTCACAGTCTTCAGAAATGGCTCTGTGTCTCAGGTTTCTGTCTATAAAATACGAGGCTATAATTTCTGTACTCTGAGATGTTATCATAGTGTAATCCTATTAAAGATTGTGGCATTCCATAGTGTTAGTCCACATATGGATTGCAAACAAATATTGCGACGACAAGCACAAACTGTAGTCTCTATGGACTTTTTGTCAGGGTTCAGAGGGCACTCACACTTCGCACCTCTTCCAGGGCATCTCTTCTTCCTCTCTCTCTGCTGATGGCTCGAGTCCATTTCAGCCCCTCTGGGCTGTCAATCCCTGCCTCAGTGACACCACAGGACATTGGTCTCCAGCTCTGGCAGATCCCTGCCCTCTGGCCAAAATGCACCAGGACAATCCCATCAATGGGACGATGTCCTGGTCTTAGTCCACCTGCACCCTCAGGGAGGTGCCACAGCCCAGGGCTGGTGCTGTCCTCTCTGTCCCTGATGACCCCAGGCTCCCCTGCTCCAGACTGTAATGTTGGGACTGACCTTAGCTACCACTCTGCATCCTTGGAGAGTTTACATGGCCCCTTGACCCCAGTCCCAGCAAACTGCCACCCCCTATTATGTCCTGACACTTTTGGAGTTATACCCCAAATATCATAAATGATCAAGCTTAATTTTAAAATAATTCCATTTAAAAATAGATGGTCTCCCTATTGCTTAAGTGCTGATAGATAACTACCTTTAAAAGCTATTTCAATAGAGCCTTTTAGTTTTTATGGAAACATTCAAATTAGACACGTTTGTCCACAAATTAATGATTGTCTCATGGAACAAAGGAACACTGAAGTCTTGTTCTCTTGGCAATGGGTACTGATATTGGACTTGCCATGAGGTTGGAGGGTTTCATGTCACAGAATTTGTGTCATGCTTTTTCATAGGATATTTTAGAAAGGTGAATATGTGAATAACCTTTCTTCTCTTTGAAGCACCATTTAGGTGCTACTTAAAGAACTAGAGAATTATAGCCAAGACCTTTTTCAAAGATCTTTTTATTTGGATGTGATAACTGTGTTCCAGAGTTATATAGGGTAAACTTATTCACAAATGTGTGCAAAAGCTGTATAATTGCATGAGCATCATTTCTTTAAGGAATGTGAAATAGAGGCACAAGGCTCTCATCACAGATATGTTAGGAGAACCATAGTTATTATTTCAAATTTTCTTCTTCATTTATTTTTGTAATTTCCTGAAGTTCTTTGCCAAAAAATCCCTAAGAATATTACTGCAGTTTTTCAGGAATGCAACCTTTTGCAACATATCAAACAGTATGGCCCTTGGAAAAGGAATGAGGCTGTGATACAAGCAGAGTGCAGGGAGGAGCGCCAGAAGCCACAGAGTAGGGAAGAGGAGTCAAAACCACAGACAGAACTGCTGATGCCATGATTGCCACATCCTAGTTCAGGCTCTCAAGTAAGTACTTCAAACATTTGATAGTTTTAAAAAAGAGTAAGCAAGATCACTAGACCGTTTTGTGACAGTTTTTAAAAATGTAAGCAGGTTTATTTTAAACTGCTGCCCAGGTTTCATGATTTTCTGTAACCCCCAGCTACTGAAACTAAAGTGAAATGAAAAACTAAAGTAAAATGAAGAATAAATAAATAATAAAAGATATGTCTCTATTCTTTTTCTTCCTGACCTGTTTCACAAAAGCAGAAACTGGAGCTTTTATGTCAGTGCCAGACAATTTGTTGTAAACTGGAGGATGCTTGAGCAATCAGTTAACTCTAATGGTGCATATGCAGGATTCATATATTTTCTATTTTCTTCTGCAGGGTGAATCTGAGTGATTCACAAGCACATGCCTACAGTACAGATGAATTCTTAGATAAGTTATTGATTTATCTGAATTGGGTATTTCTCACATTCCTGTCCACTGAGAGCATTTTGAATAGAAAAGTCTAACCAGAACAATGTAGATAGTCAGAAATTTCACGTTGCTCCAAGGATAAATTCTTCCAGTGACATTTTAGATGAGTGGCTGAGTCAGTGCTTTGGTGGCATGTAACTGTGAGCCCTTGAGCTAATATCCCCTGGAAATTATACTTTCAAGAACAGTATTTTTTCCCACTTTCATCTCCTTGGACTGCCTGCAGCAAGGGCTGACTCAGTTATCGATTAGTAAGCTGAACTCTAATGAAGCTGAAGTAAGGGACACTCAGCTGAACCTGTTTTCATATCAGTGCTGAATTTCACTTATTACTGTAGAGAAAGCATATTGTCTTACTGTATTCAGTGCTCTGATACTGATCAGGTACTGAAACCTTCTGGAAAGAATCCAGTTCTAATTTTAACTACTAAATAAGTAAATTGGACATAGATAAAATAGCTGTCCAACAATACAGTGATAAGTCTTAATTTATTATGCAGTCCTTTCTGCAGTACACCATGCAGTTTTTATTTTAAAGGATACTTAGAGATAGGTTCTCAGTTTCACTGTAATTTGTTATAAACAATGCTTTTGTTTCAAACTGCATTGTATTTCATCAGATATTGTTGTAAAAAACAATGTTTTCTGATATACATCAGCAAGAGCTCTTGTGGCTTTAAGGCTGGCTTGTTGAAATACCTTTTTTTTTTTTTCTGCTTCCCCCCCAAAGTCACTTGATCAGGTATCAGACATAGTGAAAACTTGGCAAGACTACAAGAAAGCGGCTCG
>VYZQ01052759.1:25188-36654 GCA_013400655.1 Mystacornis crossleyi | reverse complement strand
CACCCCACTGCAACAGCAGCCCTCAACTGGGGGCATTATTTACTTCAGCTTCTCGACAGATGAATACACACAGTGAAACACCAGCAGTACTGAAGCCCTCCAGCATGACTGGCATGTGGACCAAATACAGTTCAGCCTAGAAATCTCAGAGAAAACTAAGAAATGCATGTGGCCAAGAATTTCACTGGTCAGACAGGCCAAGAGAACCAAATACATAATAAAGCTAAATAATAAATAATTAAATTAATAAATCTACAATGAACATACCAGAATCTCAGTTGCTCGGTAAGATCTCGGGTTAACCTGGACACTCTTTTGGCCACAAGGCACTGCAGAAACAGTGCCTCAGCTTTCAGTGCAAGTAAGTATCACATACTGACTGAAACACTGAAACCTGGAACCTTTCATGGATACAAAAAATGCAATGAAATTATTTGACATCACCTTCTCCCCCACCCCTAGATGACCCAGGCTTGTTAAATGTGACCAGAAGAGGTTACAGGCAGTATTGCTCTCCAACCATCATGCATTACACTTACTCTAAAAATGCAGGGTGTATAGAAAACTTCAGCAGATCAGGGTGGATACAGATTTAGTACCTGTCTCACAACAGAACAAGCAATAAGGTTCACGTTCCTATGTGATGGGTGTCAAAATCATGCTGGTGAGGCTGCTTCACACCCTGCATTACCACTGAGCAAGGCAGCACACCACATCTCAGCTGCACAGGCTACACTTTGAAAGAGACACCAGTGCATTCAACTGATTACAGTTGTACAGATTAACAAATGTAACTGGTTACAGTTAAAATGTAAACACACTTATCTTCATGATGTCTAACTCCTGAAAAAAAAACATATTAGAGAAATGATGGGCTTCATAATTTAATCTAATTTAAATAAACTTTGGCACTTTGTAGTTACTTCTGGTACAACTCAGTCAGCTTTGGCTTTCATCAAACCACTATGACTGAATTGTACATTAGTCATATGCAACTTAAAGCCATTCATGGCATCTAATATATTTCAATGTACTTAAACTAATTTCTGACATTTGAATTAAGTTTGGATATAGGCTACTGCCATTCATATGTCTAATTTTTCACTGTAAATCCAGGCTTGGAAGCATTTTTTCAGTCCACTCTAAGACTCCCATTGCAAGTGCTTTAGTAACTGCATTACAGTGAATGACACTACTAGTTCATCTGTCTCTTACCACTTGCTCATATTTCCTTCTTTTCTGAACTAATCAGAACTTCTCATAATACTGTGCAACCAACATCATGTGAAGAACTACAAATAACTGTGGCCACTATACAACTGAGCAAAACTTATGCTATATAGTCGCAAGTCACCCATGTAAGAACAATGTACAGGGCCTATTTACAGACACAAGTGAATTTTAACAGCTTTAAGTGGTTTGGGAACAGGGTCTGAATCTTACTATGATAAACAGATGAAGATCAGAATTCAGAAGTTGCTCTGAAATAACTGGGAGGAGAGTTGGGAACAAATCATCTGGCTCCAGGGGGAAAAAAAAAAAAAAAATATGAAAATGGAAATAGCATATCATTTCATAGCTAGACACTGGAGCCAAGAGTCTCCTATTGATGTGAACAGAAATGGCTTATCAGAAGGATGAGGCTGAGAAGAAATCTGTGATTCTGACTGACAAAAGAACAGGAAACAGAGGTAATTGAGGTAAATGTCTTCCAAATCTGGGCATTTTTTAGGCTTCCTGAATGTGCATGTTGGTAGGTACACTAAAACAGGTATTTTACAAATGTACAGCTCACTGACTAGAGTCTGATTAAAGAATCTTCAGTAGGTCAGGGGATGTTCATGAGAAGATAATCTATCTTCAGTATTCTGAGTAGCTCCGTCTGCATTAGAGGACAGAGAGGTTTTTCAGGTTTCTACGATGCAAATTATTCAATCAGTAGGAGCAGCAAGACTTCTGTTCCAGTTAAAATATAAACACACAATGGTGATGTCTACTTAATTCATGAAACAAATACATATTAGAGAAATTAAACACCCTGCTTACTCAGAAATAGAAAGATAAAGAAAGCAGGAAAAATAAACAGCTCACCAGCAGAGGCAAAACTATATATTCTTGTGATGTTATTCCTGTATTACAATGCACTACAGTTTCCATCTTTAGAATTCTTCAGCTTTTCATTCGTTGATAGTGGAGACTAAACTTCCAGAAGAATGTTTCTCTATGCACTCCATTTTAACAGAATTTTCTTTCCAAGATGCATTTAGACATGAGCTCTTTTCAATCCATCTAAGAAGCTGTACTTCACTGGGAGGTTGGGGGTTTTTTGTAGTTGTTTTTGTTTTGTTTTGTTTTCTAGGTATGCACAATATCAACTGATACGGACTTACATGTCTACTCATTTCCACTGTGGCTTGTGCTGAGCCTCACTTGCACGCTCCTAAGCTCCAGGAGCATGTTGCTCACAGGAGATTCCAGGAACTGCTAACAGGGCAGTGAAGTCGGAGCATTTTCAGAACAACACAGAGTATTCCAGGCTCTTCAAGGCTCAACCAAAGGCAAAAAATAGAGCTGGATGAGAAACATACCAGTCATTCCAATCTCCCTAGAAAATATCATGATCATACGATTTTGCTCCTCTGGCACTTTTTATTCGAAGGGTCTGGCACTAACACAGTAACTTTACAACAGAACAGTGAGTAACTGGCTTAGCAGCAGCAGCAGTACATTCAAGAAGGTAAATAAAAATCTTTTTCTTAAGATCTTATTTTCAGTGAAACCTTAGGCAGGAATTCCTCCCACACACAGAGGTAACTTTCATCTCTCTGATGAAGAGGACTTCCACATCCCACTTTTTTTTACACTCATCTAAACGCACCTTTCTATACTTTTCATCCCATGCTCCCACATAATCTCCTTAACTATGAAAGCATTTCAGGATTTTTCTGCTCATGCTTCATCTCCTAGGTATTATTCTACTTTGCTATACCTATCGTTTCTTTGGTGTGTGTCAAAACCCTCCTCAGGGAATTCCGTTCAGCTCATTGTCAAGCATATACCCTTTATATGTATTTATACCTACTGTCAGCCAAAACTTCTGTACTGATGAAATTAAACAAAAAAAAAAACAAAAACCCCCACCTTTCTATCAACCCCCTTTGGAGAGACTGTAGAATAACCAAGTGTGATTGTTCAAGATTAACTCTCAGCATAAATAATTGGTTTACAATTATCTTCCTTCTGCATTTCATAAAATTTTCAATTTCATTTATTTGTGACATTCATTTCCCTAAGGGATATTTGTCTGGCCAAAACTGGCTGTTGCATTAAGTAGAAAATTTTCCTTTTTCCTTTTCTTTTACTGTACTACTGGCATTCACCAGGTGGAAGGGGTTCACTGCTGCCTGTGCTTGAACTTACCATTATAAAGAGCCTATATGTAAAAGAATGACTTTCAGCAACTTTAATGAGAGCTGTAGGGCATCCAGCAACTTGTAAGAACAAGTCCCAAATCACCACAGCATTAAAAAATCCATCTGAGTTGAGATTACATGCAAGATAGGACTGTGTTTGAAGAAAGACAAGATGATAAGGAAGTATAGTAAAAAGTAAAAGGTCTAAAATAAAATCTTTTACTACCCTTTTATTACCAGGGTCTTAAGCACTCTGTATGTTCCTGAGATCAGAGTACAGTGATAATCCCGCTTACCACTGTCCTTTACAGACCTGCCAAAGGCACAGATCCATAGCAAGACTACAGAGATTTCACTGGTGACACACAGAAGAAAAAAAAAGCCCATGACACAGTAAAACCTGTCATAGTGCTGCTGGCACAGCTGTGTCAAAGAAATGCAAGTCTCACTTAGTGTAGGAGTGTCTGATCCAAAACCTGCTGGCATACCCTTTGGGAAGGTATGCATTAACTGCTCATGAGAGATGGAGAAAATTGTTTCATCTTGGACAAAACTGAGCTGCTTCAAGATTCAAAGTGAGACACTTTCCCTTTGCTACTGCCTCAATTTTATTTTCAAGACAAATTGTACTAAATAAAAAACAGCAACAAATGTTTTTCTTTCTGACCAACGAAAAAAATTAAATTTACACAAAAACAATGCAATTAACATTGTTTTCCATTTTTATTTAATCTCAGTTATAAAGCTTACAAAGATATGTCCAGTATGAGCTAAGGCAGTGGTGCAAACGTCATTGCACTATCCTGCCTTCACCCCGATAAGCCGACCTGAAGGAAACTTCGGCAAAATCATCACTTTGGTCTTCCCAGTACCAACCTTCACCCTTCTTGTATAACCTAAAAGGTGGAAATGAGGACCAATCTCTATATTAAGAGGGCATTTTTATACTGAAGCTATAGCAAGACCACTATCACTTAATATAAACATTTCATAATGACATTTGCCCTCATCTAACCTGCAATGAATTTCAAAATGTGACCTAGAGGTAAAAAGCTCTGTATCACATTATCAGTTTCCTGAACCACAAAGTCACTTACTACTGCTCCTTTATATTAGTCATCTAGAACCAAAAATGTGCAGTTCATTTCACTTTACAGACAGAAATAACAGGCTTTTTGCCCCAAAAAGACTGCTTAGCAATTAACTACAAGACTGACTGAATGAAATATATTTTGCTTCAATATTAATGAGTTTGAAAGATCTGATATACTGCATTGTATCACAGAATTGTAACTTACGAAATAATAAATCTCAAGGCTGTCCCAGGTACTTCTCATTTAGTTAAACACCGAAGTTTAACACCAAGAGAGACAACTGAATACTAGAATTGTTATTGTCATATCAAGCCTATTTCCACTGCATTATAAACACAAAAAAATTAAGAAGCTAATTATTTCAAAATAACTCAAATTACTGTGTATTTTAAATACCCGCCTAATAAAAAATTGAAGACCGTTATTCCTTATGCTCTGGTAAGATCATATAATCACAGGATAACCTAAGTTGCAAGGAGTCTTTAGACATCCTCTGGTAAAACCTTTATTCATAGCAGGGCCAAATTTGACATCAGATAAGTTTCAGTTAGATGTGGTTTTTGAGAGCTATGTTCCGCTCGATTTGAATTTATTCAAGGGTAGAGTTTCCAAAACGTCTTTCAAAAACATGATCCAATAATCTCACCATGATTTTTTTCCTTCAGAAAAAGAAGAAAATCAGAATTTCCTCTGTGTTGCATCCTGTGTCCTTTGCCTCTCCACTTCACCAAGCACATCCAAGAAGTGATCATCTTAGCAAGTATGGAATGCATTAATTTACTCCAGTTCTAATCAAGGGAAGGAGAAAACCTCCATTCACTTTTCTTGTACAATATCAGGGCCGATGATTGGTGAGACTGGTTTGACGCTCTCTTTGGTCATCTAATCAAATAAATTCATTTATTTATGTGAAAATTAATTTGTATATCATAGGGGGGCCAAAATGCAACAGTTTTACCTGAAAAATTAAGGAATTGTGATTTTATTACTTATTTGTCAATTTACCAGACTGGCCCTAAAACTAAAAGGGCCTCTTTGTACCTATAAGACACAAGTAAGATACAGAAAAACACAAGCTAAGATTACCTAGTCTTACAAGTTTTTATTTCAGTTCCAAACCTCACAAAATTAGGAAAATTTAAATGCCACCTAAACAACTGCAAGTGCAATCGATCTCATATGATCTCCAAAAATAAACCTACAAAGTGTTGAATTTCTGCAAGTCCTACTCAAATTCTATTTAGATCCAACAATACCACCCTGAATTCCAATGACTTTCCAAACCACAGTATTTGTTTCCTAGTCCCAAGAATGGGGTCTAGGTAGAATGTAGCATATCTTGAAATAGAAGCAGAGCAGCAGCATATCTGACTGTTCTTAAAATAACTATTTACAAAGCTTACTGATCTTACATATAGGAAGAACAGCTATATTATTCACAAATTTCAGTGTATTAATTGTCATTATTATCACTGAAATCTTAACTCTTTCACTTCATCACTATAAATATATTCATCAAATGTTTATATGACAATTAACCATCAGTCACAGAGCAGCCAGGAATTGTAGAAAAATAGTGTGCTGTGGTGGATGGAGCCGAAAACTAAGCAAGAGCTACATGATTCCTTTCAGAAATTTACCCAGTTCAGAAATTTCAGAGGGCTCTGAAAGTTCACGGTTCCTCAAATTTCAAATTTCTAACTTTGGAACACTGAATATAAAGAAGTCTTACATGCAGTTTCAGCAGGAAGGGATTTCACTTCTGAAGCTGAATTTTTGGTGCATGTAGAGGTTAAATCCTACAGTGTTGACGAGCTCAGAATGTGTGTTTTACTAACAGATAACTCCCAACAATTTTGAAAAATAAAACAAAAACACAAAGTGGAAAACAGTGTCAGTTTTTACTCTCTTGTCCCTGATGAGAGAGATCCTAAAAATTATATAATATCATATGTTTTCTGGATTGTGAATATTTAACTCAAGTAGTTCTACTGGATGCAGTGAACTGTTTCCAACGCTAAGGTTGAATACAACTATACACCCACACCACAAGCATATTGGCCTCTTAGGTATAGCTACCAGCAATGGTTACATGTTTTGGGAATGTCATTTGAGTTATCAGAGGAAAACACCATTCCCGCCTCAGCTGCTATAACAGAAAGTGCAACATCCTGCAACCAGGGCATTGTTTGTGGCTGAAATCCCAAGCTTTCTCCATCCTTGCTAGTACAACAGGCACTCCCTCAACTTCCTCCTCTTTTATCAGTGGACAGATGCTTCATCTCCAGATCAATGGGCTGGTGATTCTTTTATCAACATAAAAAGTGCAGCAATTTACTGGTTCAAAGATTTTACTTTCCCAAATTTATCAATTCCCTTGAATCCCTGAGCTGTTAACTGAATAACTGGTACCTGTCAGTTCTAACATACAAGCTTCAAGAGTGAAAGTCATAAAGTTAGAGTGTCCAGCTCTATAAAGTATTTAAAAATAAGGTGAAAATCTATGCATGATACATACATATATCACTTCCCCACATAGCTGCTGAAATTCCATGATGTCCAGTAAAAAATGATGAAACATCATCATTCATCCTAATGGATACAGTTTTATCTCCAAATGTAAGGATTTACATACATCAATATAATTCATGTTAATGGCAATCATAAATATAAATCTTCTGAATATTGAAAGGGATTAGGCTATTAAAATGCTTCCCAACTAAGCTTCCCAAAAAATCACTAGTCAAAACATTAGTACATAGAAGTTGTGTTTCTACTAGAATCATTTTCCAGTGTGGCCCGCTGACACTTTAATTATTTGGAAAGTAGCAGGTTAAATAGGGAACAGCGTATTTTACACTAGCTATAACTGGATAAACCATACACCTCCAAATCAGGACCTACAGAATGAACATAGTGCAGAGGAGCCCAAGGATAAACATGTGAAATGAGACTGCCAAAACCGTGAAGGGACTTAAGTCACACACTTTCCATCAACAGTCTCTTCAACACTTTGAAAATCTCATTCACCATCTCTGTATTTAGAGTTCTTTGTGTCTGTTTATCTGTCTACTTCTAGGTCCCAAAAACTTCCACTTATTGTAAATGTTGAAACAACATTATTCTGCAAAGGTAGCTTCTCAGAAACACATTTTCAAAGCAGCATGAAGGTTTTCACTGTGTGACATTTATTAACACCAATTGGATTCACACAGCTAAATCTTGCTGCAATTCATTGTCAATTTACCCCTTCTAGAATTTAATATTTTTTGAATTTGTTTTATTTTCCAAACATTTTCATCGTGCAGTGTTTTATGGCATGGTGTCTGCAATAGCACAGGCACGATCTCTGCCAGCTGGTTTAATTTTCTAGTACAAACACAGCCAGTGTCTCAGACTTCCAGTGGCATCAGTAAAAATTCTGGCTGTAATCCAAAAGATTCATATGTCCTTATGATATATTTCCCAATGTTACCATAGCTCCTAATAATCCTAATGACATATTTATGCACAGAAAGATATACACACACTTCAGTGTTCTTTGCTCAGACACCTTTGGCAATGGCATATGACAATGCTTCAGTCAGGAAGAGCAAAACAGTGAAAGATCAAGGAGGGGTGGTGGGGCAAAATGCAGTTCTTCTTACACAAAATTTCCTCGGTTTTCAGAAGCAGAATCCACCTGAAGGGGTTCAATGAAACACTGAAAGTGACTGACAGCTTTTCCTGAACTTGTGCCACCTACACTTCCATCTCAATGATTTTTTCCAGAATTCTGTATTATACATAATGATATGGATTCCCATTTACAAATGAAGTTATTATTAAAAGATAGAAGACTAACTATAGACTATCCTTAGGATTATTAAATTCAACATTTACATGTGTTTATTACAAAAAACTAAAAGGTGTCAGTCAAAAACCTCCACTTTTATGGATTAAAACATAACTGAAAACCGGTATTATTGCCATTTTATGTCAAAATCTCCTGAAAAACAGCACTGAAAATTACAAACAAATCTTCTTGCAGTTAATGCACCTAATGGGTTAACATTAGAGAAAGGATATTTTACTCACAGTAATGCAATAACTGTTTTTCTCTTCCCTTTTGCCTAGGCTGTTTATCTGTTGCTGGGATAAAGGCGGAAAAAAGTTAGAGAAGACAAAAGTTTTAAAGAATCAAGAAACTGTGCTTTGAGGACACTGAACAATGCACTCTTCTTCAGAACAAGAAGCAAATCTTGTTTATGAACATGTCTCCAGGGATTTGGCTTTTTTACTTCCCATTTTATACAGAAGAGAATCTACATAGTACATGCATGCTATAAAAGGTGTTGCCAGCTGTACTGAACAAGATACTTCTTTCTCAGGTAATATCTAAAGGTTAATCCCAAGGCTGAGTCTGAGCTGTTCCCAGGCCCTTCTCTGACATGACCAGAACATGACTAACATAAACAACTTTTTTAAAAATGTGCCCATCTGTTTCCTTTTTAAAGTTTTTCCTCAAGTCGTATAAATCATCAGTACTTCTGAAATTCTACAAATTAGCACAAGTGACTGGATTTTGCAAGATTTAATCTAAATATTGTCCTCAAACACTAATATCTCTTTCACCTCTCCGTAAGTGGATGCAAAGTAAAATAAATCTCACTTAATGACAGTAATGTCCAGCGATGCAGTTTTGCTGCGTATGTTTTATATTCATCACCTCTAAGATATTCGAAAAAGGTCTAAAACTGCCTGTGGTGATAACTTCTACATATACAAACCTAACACTACCACCACTGAGATCATGGAAAGCATCTGAGCTTTAAGTTCATGTGTCATGGTTTAGGAATGATATTCCCCAATTTGGTTCTCCCACTGAGACTCTCCAAACGATCCTGCCACTTGCTCGATCGCTCTGCCCCTCTCTCTTCCCCCTACAGGTGCCTGGAGAGGAGAATTAGAGGCACAAAAGGCAAAGATCGTGGGCTGAGATAAGAACAATTTACTGGAAACAGCAATGAGATAAGAAAAGGAACAGTAACAGCAACAGCATTAAAAATAAAAGCGTGCAATAGAGAGAGTGATTCACATGCAAAATGCTCACCCCAGCCCTACCAGACCGCAGCCATGCAGCCATGCATTCCAAGCCTCTGGCTTGGAACCGGGGCCACCCCACCGATCTCTCCAGCTTGGGGCTGCTGCCACACTACCCCAAACGGAAGAAGCCCATCCTCCCTGAAACAGAATCCTTTTCCTCCACCCCTGGCAATGATGTGAGACCCCATGTCCTAGCCATGTCCCCTCCAGGCTACTGTAAAAAAATTAACCCTGTCTTGGTCAGAACCAGGACATAATATCTACTACATTACTTCTTGAACATAAAGAAAAACTTCTATTTTTAAATGAAAATAAA
Organism: Mystacornis crossleyi; assembly: GCA_013400655.1. Classification (NCBI taxonomy): domain Eukaryota; kingdom Metazoa; phylum Chordata; class Aves; order Passeriformes; family Timaliidae; genus Mystacornis; species Mystacornis crossleyi. Next base: position 26,746 of record VYZQ01052759.1, on the reverse strand, counting down.
TTAAAATGACAGCATTTTGTCATACATACATTTATCAGCACCTGAAAGATGTCGATATGACAGTGGAATATCACTATAAAATAGGTAAGTACAGCAGAAAAACTATGCATTGGAGTAATTTTTGAAAGTTGTTATATCATCTGATAGGTCTTTTATAAAACATGACTCTTTCCCTGAAAGACTTTTTATGCATTTCTCTGCAGATTATGGTGGCCATTCACACTTTACTTCGATTTTTATAGCCTCCCAGTAATTCTACAGAATAGTAAATACAGTTATTACAATCCTCATAAGTGGCAAAGAGATATATTTGAAGAAATAGGGTTTGTTTCCCCTCCTACATGCGTGATGTAAATCAGGAGCAATTCTGCTGCAGCCGTTAGCACAAAACTGATACAAAACAAGGAATAAAAAATAACAGCAAGGTATAAAGAATACTTTCCTTACACTAAAAGTACAAATCATATGCCTCCTCTGTTTTTTGGCAAGGTTGTGCTGTTGAGTTACTTACACCACACTAAGCCCATCACTAAAGCACATCTGAATAAGGTCCAGGCTCACACTGGAAAACAATGGAGACACACCAGTTTACACAGGCTAAGAACCTGGCACAAAGCCTTGCAAATGAAAGGAGATCTTCAAATAAATGCAATATGTACAATTACTTCTAGAGTATTACCTCTGAAACAGAAGCGATTTCAAAGTGCTGTAACAGAAAACTAGAAAGATCGCAAAGGATTACGAATACAAACAAACACACCCCACCACCCCCTCCCATCCCCACCAATGCATCCCACTTTTCTTCTTTACAGACACACATACACAAGGAACAGCATTAATTTTAAGAGAGATCATGTGGCAAAATGATGACACTGAGTCACTAGAAAAGAGAAAAATCTTTGAAAACACTCTGGGGACCAGGGACTACCGTTAAGGCGAAAGCATTATTTTATCATCCTGCTAATGAGCCAAAGGGAGGATTATTGTTGTTTGGCGGTGATTTATCTCAACAACTCTTCTCTGAAATAAATATGCCAACTTCACTAAACAAAGAGAAGAAGCGAATTGTTGTTTCAATTGTACGCTGAGGAATACTTAATCAGAGGGTAGGAATCCCAAGAAAAGTCACGGGAGAGGGCCGGTAAACGCCGCTTTTACACAGGTTAAGAAAAATAGAAAAAGAAAGAGGCGGCGATGCCGGTCGCCGCATCTTCCCACCGCGCCGGCAGCGCCCAGCAGTGTCCGCCCCCACCGCCGCCCCGCGGGCACCGACCGGGGGCACCGTCAGCCTCGTTCTTCCCCTTGGCCTCTACTTTGAGCAGACGGGGGAAGCCCCTGCCTGGCACCAGCGGGGAGTGACACCGTCTTGAAGCGACACCAGGGCGGGGGAGCCGCTCTTCCTCAGGCAGAGAGCGCTGACAGCCGCCCGGACTGGGGCGCCGCGGCACCCTCCCCGGCTTGCCGACCCTCTCCGTCCCCCAGCCACGGGGCCGCTCTCGCCCCACGCCGCGTCGCACCGCGAAACTTGCGGGCCGGGGCGCGGGCGCCGTCGGGGCGG